>JAYJMI010014788.1:0-12810 GCA_036873855.1 Sarsia tubulosa
GACTTTCAGTATAAGAATGGAAAGATATATTCATAGGTAGGTGCTCGACTTTCATTATAAGAATGGAAAGATATATTCATAGGTGCTCGACTTTCAGTATAAGAATGGAAAGATATATTCATAGGTAGGTGCTCGACTTTCATTATAAGAATGGAAAGATATATTCATAGGTGCTCGACTTTTATTATAAGAATGGAAAGATGAAAGTACACAGTCCTTTATTTTAGCTTTATTATAAGAATGGAAAGATGAAAGTGTCCTTTATTTTAGCTTTATTATAAGAATGGAAAGATGAAAATGCACAGTTCTTTATTTTAGCTTTAACTAGTTCTTTAGTTTCATTTGAAACATCGAGACCTTTAATATCTCGGTAAAATAGTTCAAAATTAAGCATGTAATCAGCATAGTCAAGTTTTTTAGGAGACACAGCATAATTAAGGCCTTTACACAACAATGACTTATCACTAGACGTTAAACAATACGAATCAATCTTACTTTCTAACGAAACGAAAAATTCGTCAGACGAATTTAATCTGAAAGTGCGCATGCCGATGTACGAAATATTTCGCCTAGTGGAAATCCGCCTATAGGGTATATTCTATGAGAAATTCATTTCAATTTTTCGCAAGAGAGAAAGGCGAAAAAGTTACCTTGAGATTTTTGTGAACTCCTTATTTTTTTTTAAAGATAATTCAAAAATGTTTTGAAATTACAAATGTCTTGTAAAGAGCTGGGATTGTTCCGATCGCTTTTTTACCTACTATGATTTTTCAACAAGAAGACAATATTAATTACACATCTTTCTTTTAGAAAGTCTAAAATTATTAAAGTATGCATAATTAATGCATAATTTACCTTGCATAATTAAACTTGCACAATTTACCTTGCATAATTAATCGCTAAAAATAAATTGATACACATTTGGTGAATGATTGCAAGAAATAAATTAATGTTTTAAAATGGTAGAGAACCTAGGTTGCATTTCTTATATGTAAGTTGTAACGAATTGTGCAATTAAGTGGAACCTGGTTCCAGTTTTATGAAAAGCATGGTTTTAACTTAATCAAAAGATAAGCATTGTTTCGTTTCTAAAATTTTATACGTTTTTACTGACACTTTGCATGGTAAATTATCAGCATTTGTTGCATCAAAATGTTGAGCAGAAGTTAGCAGAAAATTCAAAAACGTGAAAAGGTTTTGTTCCTAAATAACAACGGAATAAGAACATATGTATTCATCTCAAACATCTACAAGTTTATGTTAGAAGATTTCATGTTGTCACAAGCTACATCGCAACAATAACATACGTGTAACAAACAATGTCACCGACGAAAACCGTATCATCACTTCTCATCAACAAGCTAAAAGCAAGCAAATTGATTGGTTACATTTTTGCTGCTTTATCAGGTCTAGCTTTCACATTAAGCAACTTCTCTGTTCAACTTACAATAGATCATTGCTGTCGTAAAAACAAAATGTCAGCTCTTGAAATAGTGCTGGCAAGAAGTTTAACCCAGATCATAATAATCATACCTTTTATTGCTTATAAACAGTTTAGCATCTTCGTCAAGAAAGAAGATATTCTAACATTATTATGCATGGGATTGTGTGGGTATTTTAATATTGTTGTTACTTATTTCTCATTGGAGAAGATTCCACTTTCAGATACTTTATTTATAACATTTACGTCTCCAGTATTTGCTGCTGTGTTTTCTTATTGCATCTTAAAAGAAAAGGTGCATTGGTTTGATGCTGTTTGTGGACTTGTAAGCTTTATTGGTGTGCTGCTAGTAGCAAGACCTTCATTTATATTTGGAAGTAACGAAGCAAGAACTATCTTATTTATTAAGAAAAGAACAAGCAAAGAAAAACGAGAATTACTATTTTTGCTTGGTGTTTTTTACGCCCTGTTGGGTGGAATATTTCTTGCAATATACTTTGTTATGGTTCGAAAACTAACGAAAAATTATAATCAACTAATTTCGATATTTTATCCAAGTTTATTTGGAATAATACTCACACCATGCATAATGTATGTATCTAAAGAAACTTTCGTACTACCAACTACGCTCACAGCAAGTGTTTCCCTAGCAACCGTGGGATTAATTAGCTCGATTGCATTACTATTTTTAACTATAGCATTACGCTACGAACAAGCAACACTAGTGAGTTTAATACGTAATTTAGACGTCATATACGCATTCATCCTACAGTACTTTGTGATGTCGATAAAGCCGTGTATTTGGTCGATTGCTGGAGGAGTAGTTATTATAATAGCAACTAGCTTTATAGTATTAAGGAAATCAGGATTTTTCAAATGTAAGTTCAACAAATCATCAGATGAAGAACTTTTATTGAAATAAATCATCTAATCATCTAAACCATGGTAACCATGGTAACCATGGTATTATTAGAATACTTTGACGTGCAGCAGAACGCTGATGATAAATCAATATAGAAAATAATAAAAATACGATAATAAATACAAATGTTTTGTGGTAAGAACATTATAGAAAATAAACGATTAACGGTTAACATGTTACTCTGCAAAATATTTCAGATTTATAAAAGGAGTTTTAATATAATCATCTTACACATTGGTTTGCATTTGTTACCGTTCTCTATTATTGTTTAAGGGGTCGATGAAGCGTTCATGAAGCGTTCTGGCTCGGTCAACGAGGGTTAACAACGTGTTATCGTAGATGATATTCTAAACTACCTACTTAAAAAAAGTTAATTTAATGTAAAACAAACTCTAAGTGGAGAGCCCATCCAGTGATGATATTCTTTCATATAATCAACACCTAAGTTGCACATATTTTTGCAAAGATAAAATTTCTATTGAGCTATCCAGAGAGGTGTAAAAAAAGATGGAGAGCCATCTAATAAAATTCTTTTATACTAAGCGTAATTCAATTTGTCATAACGTTACACACTTAATATCTCAATATAACTGTATAAAAGTCATTGGTTTAAAAAATAAAATGCTGCTCAAATTAACTGCTTTTTAAGGACCCATAACTCGCTTTACCCTAAAGTAAACCCTACAAATGTTATTACAAATGAAAATACTGTTAATCCTTTACTTGCTGTTACAACGCCGTTACAACGTCGTTACAACCCCACGCGATTTCATTTGGAACTTCAAGCATGAATTTGAAAAATAGTTTTGGCTTTTATTTAGCAAAATGATAATACATGAAATTTTATGCATGGACCTGGTTCTCAATACTCTTTATATTCAATTATCTTAATTGAGATTCAGATCATGCTATTTATTAATGAGGGGTATTCTCTCCACTTGGTGTATTTACTCAATACCGGGAGATATTGAAGCTCGACTAAAATAATTTTATCTTCTTCGAAATGAAGGATATCCACTTCCCACTAGGGGTATTTACACCCTACGCGGGTATTTACTCCCTCCCTCGCGATATGGCATAAATATTGTCATTGAAGCTCTTTTAAATTGCGAGTTGAAATATTGTAGGATACTTTGTTTTAGGTGAAGTCTATGAAGATATGTCGGACCTTTGAACATTAAAGTTTAAAAAATTAAAAAAATTGAGTATTTTTAAGATTTTTTATTAACTAATTACGCAGTTAAAGGGAAATACTCAGTTGTTTTAAAGGGACATATTCAGTTGTTTTAAAGGGGCATACTCAGTTGTTTTAAAGGGACATACTCAGTTGTTTTAAAGGGACATACTCAGTTGTTTTAAAGAGACACACTCAGTTGTTTTAAAGGGACATACTCAGTTGTTTTGAAGGGACATACTCAGTGGTTTTAAAGAGACATACTCAGTTGTTTTAAAGGGAAATACTCAGTTGTTTTAAAGGGGCATACTCAGTTGTTTTGAAGGGGCATACTCAGTTGTTTTAAAGGTAAATACTCAGTAGTTTTACTCACAAGAAGTTAAAGGGACATACTCAGTTGTTTTAAAGGGACATATTCAGTTGTTTTAAAAGGACATATTCAGTTGTTTTGAAGAGACATACTCAGTTGTTTTGAAGGGACATACTCAGTTGTTTTGAAGGGACATACTCAGTTGTTTTGAAGGGACATACTCAGTTGTTTTAAAGGGAAATACTCAGTTGTTTTTCTGGAAAGACAATTAATCGCTACTGAAACTTAGTAATACAAAATATTACCACTTTAGTAACGTTCTGTGAAACGTTGACCCAAATTCTTTGTGTATTTAGAGATATTTGTAAAGCAAGCTTCTTACAAAGTTTGAAATTATTCACTTTTGATCTGCTGTATCAAATTAGAAAGAATCCTAACTTTATTGGCACTTTATAATACATTAATTTCAGTAAAAATTCCCAAAAAAATATTTTTACCAGAGTAAGCCCCTTTTAGAACAACCAAATTTCTGAGGTAGCAAGGTTGAAGTTTATTGTTTTAGGAAATCATTTTTGTTTCAACAATAATTATTAAACGTACGATTAATCTTACAAACGAGATTGCTACATATATTAATAACTTTTAATACAGAAAAATCATGAGGATTTTATTTATAATTTAGCTTTTCATAAAATAGCCTGTACGAATTAATATAACCTCAAATGGTTTCTATAAATATATAGCTGAAACTTTTAAAAATATGTCCAGTAAACCGCACACAGTAGTATCCGCGAGTACTACGCGTAACAACTAACAACTTGTTTTTACTTTACATCTAGAATTTATAAAATATTTATTTTGTTGAAACTTTAAATATCCTTAATTCACGTTCAATATTCAAAAATAATAAATATTTCATATCATCTGAAAATGATTTTCCTAGACAACGGATTTTTTTTAAAAATGAAAAACACGTTGCTTTAAACAAATTTCATTTTGAAGAGATGAAGATGAAAATAGTTTTATAAAGTCGTGACTTCGTCTGCGACTTTGAACTCCTCAAACATAAACAAGACTGGTTGTCAGACAACAACTGAGTAAAAATACTTCTACAATAACTAATAGTATTTGAGATAGCTTAACGTGAAGAAGAAGGATAGAACATAAGCTCTTAGCAGTGAAACTGATAGTATTAACTGAAATTGTAAATCAGCAACAGAAGAAGATGTGGTTTCGAAGAACTTTCAGAAAGAAAAAAAATGAAGAAAAGTTAAACAAAGAAAAAGAAAAGATAGCAATGCCGGACTTAATCGACGGTTTAGAAGCTTACAAACGACCGGCAGCTTGTGATAGGTATGGATACTTAGAAGAGAAAGCAATCAAGTACACAACACCTAGCCTGATGTCACAACCTACACTTAGCAGCTATCACTCTTCTTCATCTGTTACGATTGATTCAAGTCTAAACTCTACTGATAAACTTACCGAACTAACTTCGACCACAGGATCGACGCGTCTATCGACTTTTTACGAAGATGAATATTATCAAACAATGAAGCGGCCAGCAAGCAACCCATATTCAAAATCATATTATAGCTATCACAGTTTAGCTAAAGATCGATTTCTAATAAACAACAAGAAAGATTTAAAGAAATCGAATAGACTCTCTTGCCCAGATATGGATGACGGAAAACAACGAAAGCCGGTAATGAGGAGTAGAAGCTTATCGGTGAGAACAACAGCATCAGCGAGTAAAGAATATGATAGCATGATAGCTGCAATAAAACGAAAAAGTCAAATTTCGCGTCGCCCTAGTCAGAGATCACATAGGAGTGAAAACCGAGTTTCGGATATAATTCTAATGAGTAGTTCCGATGTGTCACACCAAATTCAGGAAAATGATACTATTTTACATTCAGCATGTAGAAATGGACAAATTGATATCGTACGGTTTTATGTTGAGTCTAAAAGGTATCTTAACAAACAAAATCGTTATTTGAACACCCCTTTACATTGCGCAGTTTACAATGGTCACTTTAACATTGTTGAATTATTGGTTAATAACAATACAAATATGGACCTACAAAATCTAGAAGGTGAGACAGTGTTACATATTGCAATATCCAATGAAATGAACAACATTGCAGAATGTTTGATTGAACACGGGTGTTCCACTGATGTGCAAAACAAAAATGGGGATACACCACTTCATATAGCCGTATACAAGCAAATGTGTGGCGTTGTGAGGCAACTTATTCAAAGAAATGCAAACCTGGTTATATTGAATAATCGAGGCAATACTCCATTACATGTTTGTCTCAATTCATCAACTAATATTGATATATTAGAAATACTGATTAAAAGTACTGAAACAATTCGAAAAAAATATGAAATGATGAAATTACAAGAAAAATTATTCTCGGAAAACCCTCTAACTGAACAGAATGGAGAACTGAATTGTATTGTTAAACTTTTTATTGATGAAATTATAAGAAGCGCCGTAGAGACATTAATTAATGACGGCTTTGAATACGTTGGTAACCCTATGGAGGAAAACTTACTCATTAAAAAATTAAACTTGGAGAACGACTTGGAAAGTTTTATTCTTATCTTAAGCGAAGCAGAAAAAGACTGCATCAAAAGGTATATCGAACCTCTTAATATTTGCAACAATAAAGGTGACAGCATACTCCACAGAGCAGTCAAATACTGCTCTTACGATGTGTTTGAGTACTTGATGCGAAATGAAAATATAGATAAGAACTTAACAAACGCAGATGGAGATACTATATTACACTTAGCTACGAAATTATCAAACCTGGGCGCTGTTCAACTAATTTTAAGAACTTCAAGTGAATTATTAAATGTCCAAGATAAAAATGGAAATGCGCCAATTCATTGCGCCATTGTGAAAGAACATATTTCGATTATTGAATATTTACTCCATAAAGGGTGTGATATAAATATACAAAATAAAGTAAAAAATACGCCATTGCATGTTGCTATATTAAATGAAAGATATGACGTCATAAAATTTCTTCTCCAGAGTGCTTGCGTAGATGCCTCTATTAAAAACAAGAATGGAAATATCCCCTTACACTGTGCGATTGAAACTGGAAACCTAAACATAATTCAAGCTACGAAGGAAATATCTGAAGATTATATGAATGAAAGAAACATAAAGGGGGAGAGCGTTCTTCATATTTTATTGAAATCAAAAAACCTCTCCTGTGGAGAACTTGATGTTTTGATTAAGTATTTAGTAGAGAATCGAGTTGATTACAACGCACAAGAAGAAAATATGAATACAGTTTTACATTTATGTTTAGAGAAAAACTTAACCACCTCTGTTTCTTACTTATTATCACTCAGTGGTTTAAAAATAGCACTAAAGAACAACGATGGAGACACTGCGCTCCATCTGATGGCTCGTTATGATTATATAGCAGCGTTAGAAAACGTAAAATGTGATGTTTCTGTTTTCGATATAAAAAATAACAACAATGACACTGCTTTTGATCTTGCAATGCATTATGGTTTGTCAAATATGGCAGAACTACTGTTGAAAAGAAAGTGGGATCTTAGCTATACCTAAAATAATTATATTTTAAATATTTAACTATTTGTAAATTTTTCATTCATGTAGAGAATTAAAACAAGATTTTCAATAAATTTATACAATTCATAGTATTCAGATTTAATCAATGATTTTAAAAACCGCCTAAAACTAGTCATGATTATTTGTTACTTTTTGGGTGAATAGAAAATTATGTTTCCTGGTTAAATGGAAAATGAAATAAAAGTCTGTTTAATCCAAAAAACTCAAATATGTTGATTTTATTTTGAGAAACTGGTGTATAATGTTGCGAACTCCATTCAATTTTTTTTGCGCGATAAAAGAGAGACTTTCCCCTCAAAATACTTCGTGTTGTTCTTTCTACAATAGTATAATAATAAATATCTTTATTGTTTCATGGTTATTATGATATAAATCAGTTGAACAAAACCCATACTAAAACGGCTTTTTTAATTAGATAGATCTTTTGCTTTAAAAACCAATCAGAATAAAGTTTATTACGGAAATCTTCTTGTACCCTTCCTATATTCGAGTTTAAATATAAGAACTATATAGATAAAAAAGAGTTCTAGCGGATGGCTTATAAAACATCGTAAAATCTTCGAAGTCAAATACTTACTACATAAGTATGACACAAATATGCAGTATGACTTTATTTACCCCATGCTTTTATATATCCCATATTTGATTGCAGTTTATATCAAAACGGACTGTTTATTACATTCTAAATATTATCCTCTCCTTAATCCGTGACAAGCTGATGCTTAGTCTTTTTTCTATTTTATAGGCCAAAGTATCATTTGTATAGATTTTTTTGTAAAGACTATATTATTGATTTGTCGATTTCTATAAAGATATAAGCTATAGAACCTTTTTTTTATTATTATCATTATCTTCCATGAAAAACTCTGTTTGATCCGGTTTATTCCGGTTTGGTGCGAGTCACTTTTGAGGTATTAGTCAATCTTTTTTATTTTCACATTCAAAAATTTATTTCGTAACTGTTGCTTTAAAAGTTTGTAATAATTCAGTTTCAAACTCACAGAAGTTTGGAGAAATAAGTTTATTCCATAGATATGGAACACGACAAGAAATGCTGAAACAAGCGATCTTAGTTTTACACGCAGCTTCAACTAAAACTCCTTTAGATTTCATGTTATACTTATTTGGTAGTCTTTCTTTATAGAGGTTTAGGAAGATTGGTGAACAGGTTTTTAACTTGCATTGAAAAAGGAAAATAAGGAAGGAATGTTAGTAACTCTTTGGATAAACATCAAGAATTTTCATCTCTTCAAAAAATGGTTTTGTATGTGTATAGCGATTTTACTCGAATGGCATTCTTTTGATGACGATATAGGACTTCTAATTTAGTTTTGTTTTTGCTAGCTCAGGCTAGATTTCCATACTTCAAATAGCTATGAATAAATGAATAGTAAAGCTGAGTTAGACGTGTTTTGTTGAGCAAACTTCTTGTCCTATATAACATACCAATGCTTCTAGATGTTTTAGAATTAACGTTAGATATTTGGGTTTTCCATAACAAATTTTCATCAATCACTACACCTAAAAACTTGCTAGCATAGTCACGTTGAATATCAACATTGTCAATAGAAAGTTCTGGAAGACTACTTGGAATATTGCGTTTTTCCGAACAAGAATGAAAAAGAGAAAATTTAGTTTTAGAAACATTAAGAGAAAGTTTTTAGAATGATTTCGCTTAGGGAGCAGTCATTTTTAAGTTTAGATTGGAGGGTGGAGGATTTTAGGTAGGGGTATTACAACTCACAACACCAGTTTGGGTGGTTCCGAAAAGCATAATATGGGAGGGTGGGGAAACTTTTTGATCCTTTTGAACATGAATGGGGGGTTGTGAAAATTAAATAAAACTGACTGAGGCCTCCGAAAACATTTCTATTGATTTCCAATTTTCCGATGCTTTTATATCGGATATAACATAAATACCTTAAATTTTATTTTCAAGCAGGCGAGGTTGCTATTCACGTACGAGTTCGCGTACTGCTATTTTTTTTATAGTTTTTGAAAACTGTTGCAGTCATAACTATAAAAATATTGTTAAAAAGTAAAAGTTAATTTACATAATGACGTATCTTGTTGATATACAGTACATGTATATTGTATTACATTGATCGTATAACTAAACCCTGTTTGTCAGTCGTATACTATACATCAACAAGTTCTTACTATACCCTGCAATACACACTTTAACATTCTCGCAAAAATAAAACGGAAAAAGATTCTCCTTCGCTGAAAAAGGTAGGTTAAAAAACCTCAGTTTTGCCTTAAAAACATTATTTTACTTTTTATCCGGCAGAAAACAGTAAGAAAACAGTATCTTCGCATGTTAACAGTTCTTACCTAAATATTTATTAAAACTTTTGAAAACATATTGTAAAAATGTAAAAGAATTCTACAAGATATTGGGAAATTGGGGTCAAATTTTGAGTTTATGTATGAATCCGATTTTTCTGTAAAAAACCCATATTCTTTGGAACCATATAAATGGCTGAATTTTTTCCCATAGCAAGTACGAGGTGGGGTGGCAAAATCTTTTGTTTTGATTTCTTTTTGTATGGAGGGGTGTAAAACTTTTTTTGTTCTATTTATTTTTTTGAGGATTGTAAAGACTTTTTAATGTAGTTTGGTGGGATCTGAAAACTAATGATCTGTTGTTTGGGGAGTTATGAAAACTTATTTGTAATCTTTAAAAAAAATTTCATAGCTTTATTGTGTTTTAGAGATTTTAAAGGTTTTTTTAAATTCATCAAAAGATCCTAAAGTACTAAAGTATTAATTGATTTTCACTCCTTGTTGAGTATTCAGTAAATTTTCTACATTTAGTCATTTTTCAGCAAGCTTTCGTCCAACATTTGGTAATTTTTCAGCAAGCTTTCGTCCAACATTTGTTTCAGCAAGCTTTCGTCCAACATTTGGTAATTTTTCAGCAATAAGCTTTCGTCCAACATTTGTTTCAGCAAGCTTTCGTCCAACATTTGGTAATTTTTCAGCAAGCTTTCGTCCAACATTTGCTAAAAAATTAATAAAGTGTTGTCTTAATCAAACTGAAACATCTTCTTCTTGTTTCATGAGGAATGTCAAAATTGAACTTTTAGACGTCATAGTTCGGTTTTTAAAATTAAAAACGATTTCATATAAATAGATAACATATAATATATTTTATGAGTATATACAATTTTAATACATATATGACAATTGTATTTATATTTATAAAACTACTAATATATTTATTCATTCTTAAAAATCCGTCCTTTCGGAAGTGTTATTTCAATTGGAGTATGTATAAACGTTAAATTAGGTGATCAACTTTAGTTATTCGGTCTCTTTAAACAGTATGTATATATATAAGGCTGCTAGAGATGATAAACCAATAGGAAGGTAGCTATATATGAAGTGGCTATCTATCTGTTGATAGTGGCTAGTGGAATATCAGTGGCTATCTATCTGTTGATAGTGGCTAGTGAAATATCAGTGGCTATCTATCTGCTGTCTTCGTCTCACCCAAGGACTCAAATCAAATTAAGTTATCCTTAAAGATTTACGTGAACAACGCATTCACTTATATTCATTTTCCTAACAACTTCACTACTGCTTTGCAAGGATTATGCGATTGCCTAAACAACCATAACAAAGAGTTTCTCTTATCTGTGCTATCTGTAAAATATCAACGAAATATAAATCTGTCGTTTCTTCTTTCCCTATATCATGACAACAACTACATAAACAAAAAGTCGTTTTCACACACCCAACGGTTTTATATCGTTTATCAGTTTCATTTAGTTTATTATATTTATGTAAAGAGTGCTTAAACTCATCGTGTGTTTTAAAATAATAACGAGTTGCTTGATGATCAGCAGGATTAGTTTCGTGTATTGAACGAACAGAACGGCAGAACTCATTACGGTGCATGGCCCGATTAGTTAAATTTCCATTGCCATCCAACTTCTGTTTCTTTTTAATTCGCTTTAATATTTGTTTTGTGTCATCATCGTTTAAACTCGAATCACTCGAAGAAAATTCGCCATTTAATCTTCTCTGTAATATTGGAGATTGATTAGAAGTTGTCATTATTATTTTTTAGGTTTGAAGATAAATAACTTAGTTGTGATTTAATTTGACAACACTGTTTGCTATTCAGTTCGTTTTATAGATGTAACTTTTCATTTCGATGTTTTATACATTATATTCTATAAGACGTCATCAAGTAATTATAGGGGTAGTGGTCGGATGAACAATTAAGATGATGGATGATTACCACAGAATAAATATTTGAGTTGAAAGCTTCATTAATACGTCGAATTATTGATATGATACTTTCGATAATAATGAACGCTTCCTTATGATGTATAAAAACGTCCTTTAATTAAGAAGTTGTCATAAAAACGTAAATTGAAACAAATATTGAAAGTAAAATGGCTACTTTGTTATTGTGGTAAACAGTTTATCGTGAAAAATATTAATTAAAACCCCAATTTTTTTCCCGCTGCGTTTCTATACAGGAAGGGAAACATTCGTCTCGAATAAAAAAAACTAGCACGGCTAACCGATCAAGCATTATTAATCATGGTCATAAAGTCTTGGACTAATAGGTACCGATCGTATTAAAGAACGACAGTTCCCAAGGGGTTATCTAGGCTCCACTTCCACAAGCATACGCCATTTCACCCGATTGCTTAATTTTTAAAGTCGTTAGTCTATCTCGCCAATTGACTGAATCAAACACTTTTAATTTTATCAATGATTAAAATCGATATTAAACGATAAGCTTTAACCTCCTTGGTGAAATGAAAAAGTTTGTAAAATAAGAAAAAGTCCATGCCTTGTGCGACTATTACCAATAGATGTAAAGTTTATGAAATAATGCTGATGCTGCATTTCTAAAGTAAACTATAATTATGTAATTATAATTAGTGACGTCGTTATAATTACGAGGTAAGGGAAATGACGCCGCAAACATTTAAATTATTCAAATAAAGGTACTTATATTATTATTCATAGCAATCAAAAGTAGTAGTAACAAGGAAACTATGTAAAAACTAAACCGGTTCTCCGTAATAACCTACTGTAAAGCTAGGTTGTTTTTGTTTTTAACCTACTCTTTTCTGCGAGAGTAATTTTTTTTTAAAGTGTACATGGTGTCATGTCGAAAAATCGTTAACTCGCCATGTTGAAAGACTGTTAACTCGTCATGTTGAAATGTCGTTAACACACCATATGTTGAAATATCAATAACTCGCCATGTTGAAATATCATTAACTAGTCAAGTTGAAATATTATTATCTCGCCATGCTGAAAGATCGTTAACTCGTCATGTAGAAGGGAGATCGTTAACTCGCCATGTTGAAAGATT
>JAYJMI010014899.1:0-12799 GCA_036873855.1 Sarsia tubulosa
GATTATGATTACGGAAAATCTGCCCTATCGATAGGGCAATACCGGTGAATAATGCCCGTTGCCAATGGTTTTAGAACACATAATTAATGTTTTAAACTAATCAAAACACGGGATTTCGATTACAGAATTTCTGCCCTATCAGTGGGGTAATAAAGAAATATATTAGTACTTTTTATCCAACACCACTAAATTTGTAGTTCACAATATTCAATCCTATAACTACTAGGTTGAGGTTTCATAACAACAAATATAAAGAATTATTGCCTAACCTGACATGAAACTAGATATCAATGTCAGAGATTACGTTGGAAGAAATTTACAAATGTTCTGATCATGTGTTAAAGTAATTGGAAACATGTGCAGCTGTCAATCGAATTATTAATTATTTGCTAAGATTCACTTGTTGCAAATTTTGGCAAAAAAAGTGATAACTAAGGCATTGATTATATGAGAGAATTTCGTCCCGCGATGGGATCTCAACTTAGAGCTTTTTTACATTAAATAAACTTTTTTAAGTAGGTAATTTATGAATATCACCTACGATAAAACGATTTTAACCCTTGTTAACCGGGCTAACTCGCCTCATAAAATCGACCCCTAAAACTCTGATAAAATTTAGAATCTTTAATCTATATTTAATATCCTTTCCAAGGAGAAACTCTGGTTAGAACAAGTTAGATCACGCCTAGGTATAGCCTAGTTTCGGCCATCCTTACCAAAAAAAAGTCGTAAAAGAAAGCCGTACGGAAAAATGCCGTGGCTGGTAAAATGCCTGTAATTTTAAATTGATCTTTGTACAGCTTGTTCTGGTCCCTTTCTTCGCCCTTCCTTTTTTAATTTTTCGCAGTTTTAAAGAAGAAGGGACTATACCTAGTCTAGCCTAGGTAGTAAAATATGAAACAGTGGGATAGGTATAGGTATAGTGGGACTATTATATGGTTTAATCTTAACTTTGGTATTTGATAATCTGTCTTCTAATCCCCACTTTCTTGCTTCTTTCGTGCCACATACACTGATACTAGCACATCAGTATCCGCTAATACCTTATCAAGTCTGTTGTTGATTATTACTTGAACTTTGAAATCTTCATGCTGTTTCATATTTTCATATTAAACTCACTTTGATAAATGACTTTAGTTTTATCGAAAAACAATACAAATACTAAAGAAATTTTAAACTACGTTTAAAACCAGCTAGTTTCTGAAAACGAATGAATATATCTGACAAACCTTAATTACTGGATAAAAACAGATTTTACTGGTCTACTATGAGTTTCCAAGCTTTTCTTGCATCATGAAGGAAGAATGCAACTTTACTTTCGAATATAACCTTGATCGAAACAAAATATTTCGCTGTGAAAATCTCTTATGCACCTAATTTAAGTCATTTTCTGCGTGTAGTTTTGATAATATCCTTCTTTTGGAAATGTCAGTTTATCTTTTTCCATACTAAAACCTATTGTTTTTATTTAATAATAAGAACTGATATTATATCGTTATAAAAGAAGACTGGGGAACTACAATAATAATTGGATTATTTACAAGATTTCTGGATATTTTTGGACAAATACAATTAACCGGATGTGAAATTATGAAGATTCGAGTATTGAAAATATCAAACTGATGTGACTGATGTGAAAATATTTGAGAATTTTTTTTTTTTTTTTTTTTTTTTTAATACAAATTCCCCCCCCCCCCCCCCCCTCCCCCTAGATCAATGTTGCTCCACGAAAGAAATAGCCGTGACCGAAATATCTTTCTCACAACATTGAATCAGGGGGAGGGGGATATTTTTCTCGATATATTATTTCCACGATTTTTAGTAGTAATTTCATTGTAGTAAAACCATATTAAGACATATTTAATCATACAATACACAATTAGCATTACATTGATTGGTTAATTTCCCTTTCATAGAAATAAATGATAAATTTAGATTTAGCAATAACTCACTTTTTTGCAATGTTTAAACAAGAAAATGTAGATCGATGACAATGCAATAGATTATCTTATAAATTTACTTATCATAAATTGATAGGAGTTGTCAAATCCACATCATTTAAACCTTACTAAGCTATAAGTGGATCATCCCATTATTTCCATAGCAACTCGTTTGTATGCAAACGAATTTTGTTTGTTAATCTTCTCCCAATGATATCAATCAATGTTTAATCCATAAATTAGAGTTAAAAAACAAAGTTCTTTACAATATAGTCGAAAGTCGTAAGTTTTCTCATATATTCCCGCGCCGTAAACCCATCCCTAACATACGGGAGTAGAAAACTTCTCTCCTTTTAAAAAGATCAAAATAACATGCTATAAGTCTTTAAAACAAATGTCAAAAGAAAATGCTGTAAACTGAATATCGACAACTCTGACATCAAGAACGAGGTGAATCAGAGCAGACGAAAAACATTTGACCTAAATCTATTTTCCTGTATTGTTAAAGTTGAATTTAGTGTTTGTTGAACTTAACTATTATTGCATCTATAAAAAATCGGCCAAGGTTGAATGCGTTTTTGAACATAAATTTTAATTTAATGAAGCATGAAAAAGATTAATTTCATAGTATTTGCACTGAAAACTCATATGATTTTTTATTCTATTCAACTGGTCTACTGAGCTTCCAAGTTTTTTTACATCGTAGTGAAAAAATTGAACCTAACCGCTTGATCAAAACAAAAAACTTCATTGTTGAATAATGATATGTTTTTTAAAACCAAGAAAGAAAAGTAAGAAACCTTTTTACCATATCTGTAAGTCATAAAACTTTTAAAAATCGACATAACAACAAACGATTCTGATACTTTATAATATATTATAGTATAAATAAAACCATTATTTTCTACGTTAGCAAGTTTTGCTTTCGTTATTATTGTTATATTGGCAAGTAGGTGCAAAGTAAATATTTCCCTTTGTTTTAAATTAGCTATGAAAATATATCGTACATCATCAATTATAGTTATGAAAATATATCGTACATCGTCAATTATATAACGTTATGATTCAGACACGGGATTTTTTTAATATTTTTTTTCTTTTCTATCTTATTAGAAGAAAAGTTTGTTACTTTTCTCTTAAAGGGACGTACTCAGGTGTTTTTGCCAAAATAATCAATCCCTACTAAAACTTTGACCATTTCAGTAGTATCCTGTGAAAATTTGAGCCAGTTTCTATGTGTAGTTTTTGAGATATTTGTATTTAAAATTCACTAAATAAAAGAAAACAAGAAGTATTTGAGCTGTTTTAGAAAATTTTGACTTATTTTGCTTTTGATCTAAGGAAATATTTATAAGCTTGACTGGTCTTGCACTGCTCTTTGCAATATATTAATTTCAATATAGATTTCACAAAATTATTTCACCTGAGAAAGTCTCTTTAATTAAAAATGGATTTCGTATTTATCTGCTACTAAGAATAACAGGAATAATGTAAAATAATGTAAAGAGAACCTTAAATATTGCAGAGATAAACCTATTGAAAGTTGCACAAAAAATGCCTTTCCAACCAACGTTTTTGGATGTATGTAACGTCGTTTATTCAATAGTTTTTTTTGAGCGTGATTCTTTTCATCGTCAATTTAACGTCAGTTTAATGCCTATTTAACATTATTCGTCTAACAACAATTAAACATTCAAGTTTTCCAGTATGCACTGCTAGGTTTACATTAAACATTCAGGTTTTCCAGGTATGTGTTGCTAGGTTTACATTAAACATTCAGGTTTGCTAGGTTTGTATTGCTTGGTTTACATTAAACATTCAAGTTTTCCAGGTATGCGTTGCTAGGTTTACATTAAACACTCAGGTTTAGTCCGGTAGAATTTCGCCAAATAAAGTGTCAACCTAGTGTCAACCTTATATAAAGACATATTATATACCGTTGGAAAGCTCTTTTTTTCCGCTTTTCAGTGGTGGGTCGTGTCCTTTTTTTTCATTTGGAGATAAAAAGTTATGTCCCGAAACGTGACAGGAGGATTTCTATTTACAGTGTTTTTGGCCTAAAAAAAATAACAAAAAAAAATAAAAAAAAATTCGAAATTTCAAATTAGTTTTAAAATAAAATGAACTATACCATTGAAAAGGTCTTAAAAACTATATAAAAGACATTTAAGTGGATATAGCTAATATCTTTACCGGTTTTGAGTTATAAAGGTTTAAAAATGGCAAAATTTTGAAAAGACAGTAAAAACTACGACTTTCAAGTCGATTATTTCAAAATCGGTAAAGAATTTCGATATATCCACTTAAATTTCCTTTATATAGCTCTTTGAGGCCATTTAATTTTAAAACTAATTTGAAATTTTGATTTTGTTTGATTTTTTTTTTGTTATTTTTTTTAGGTCAAAAACATTGTAAATAAAAATCCTCCTGTCACGTTTCGGGACATAACTTTTTTTCCCCAAATGAAAAAAAATGACACGACCCACCACTGAAAAGCGGAAAGAATGAGCTTTCCAACGGTATATAAATTTTTTCTATGTCAACCTAATTTTTTACCGGACTAGTTTTCCAGGTATGCATTGCTAGGTTTACATTAAACATTCAGGTTTTCCAGGTATGCATTGCTAGGTTTACATTAAACATTCAGGTTTTCTATGTTTGCATTGCTACTCCACGTACTTAAGGTAGGTTTTATGGCTAATAAATGGTACACTTTGAAAATATTGTTTTACAAACTTTTTTATAATAAAAAGATCGAAAAACATGCTTAAAAATGCAAATAATTATGTTTAAAATGCAAAAAATTGAAAATATACAAAATTTAATGACGTCAGCCCGTTTTTTCTATGAGTTAAGGTAAAATTCGCAGTTTTTTGAATCTTGCAGCATAGTGTTTAGCCTAAACTGCGTGTAGATAAGTTTTTTTGAAGCATCTAGGTACCCTACTACCAAATATTTGCGGTTTTCAATCAAAAAATGTATCCAGCTATTTTTATTGGCATTTTAATGCAAATTTTTGCCTATGACGTCACTAATTTTAACAATAAATGTCATATTTGAGTCCCATTGTAAAATATTTGATTGAAAACCGCAAATATTCAGTAGTAGGGTACCTAGGTGCTACAAAAAAACTTATTTATACATAATTAAGGTTAAACACCATGCTGCAAGATTCAAAAAACTGCAAATTTTACCTTAAATCATAGCAAAAACGGGCTGACGTCATTAAATTTTGTATATTTTTAATTTTTTGCATTTCAAACATAATTATTTGCATTTTTAAGCATGTTTTTCGATCTTTTTATTATGAAAAGTTTTGTAAAACAATATTTTCAAAGTGTACCATTTATTAGCCATAAAACCTACCTTAAGTACGTGGAGTACAATTTTTACCGTTATAAAATTGGACTAACAAATTTGAAAATCTTCCGATTTAAAAAAACATTCAACATTAACATGGTACAACCTTCACAGTAACAAAACAAAGTTTAAAGCCCATGACAATACAACTGGACTGCATAAACACAACACGCACAACATGCTTACACGACATTTTTCTAGTTTAAAGGTAATAATTATTCTATATTATTAAAGCAAACTCCAGCAAATTTTTATGTTGAGGATAATACATAAAACAAGGGTATGTAGTATTCAAAAAACAAACTCTATTTTTTGTTTGAGAGATTATTTATTGATAAATCAGAAATTACAAGAATATACTTACAGATATGATAGAGCTAAAATATTTTATTATTTTGGTTTTAGTTCGTTCAACTTCGTAGCATTTATCGTGGTGGAATGCAACCATTATGTGGAAATAACAGACCTTTACAAAAACTTAATAACAGAGAACTGTTTCTATTTGAGCCAGCTCCTAAACCTACCACTCCAAAGCCAACAACAAGGCCTTCAACTACAGCGAGCAGATCTACGACTGGTGCCCCTACTACTGCAGCTGCAGGTTCTACAACAGGGGCTCCTACAGGAGGAGGCTCTAGTACTGGAGCACCTACTGGTGGTGGGTCATCCACAGGTGCGCCTCCTGCAGCGGATGCTGTCCCTCCACCAGCTGAAGACGCACCTCCTCCACCTCCAGATGATGCTGCACCACCTGCAGACGAGGCTGCTGCACCCCCTCCAGAAGAATCGTAATTTAACCTCATAGAAATAGACTCAATTTATGTATAGTGTCTTTTGTATATAATTAATGCAATTTTTTTATAATTTGAAAATACAACCAATACGACTATTATACTTACTTTCAAATTAAGAAGCTTAAGATTAGATTAAGTCTATTTAAATCCTTAGATTTACGTTATCCGTGCTTCAATCATCGTGTAGTTTTAATCATTTACATTCCAATAGGAATGCTTATGTTATTGGTGAGAATAAATTTCAGAGTATAGTCTCGGACATTGTAAGATTTCATTTTAAGTTACATAACCTAGAAGACCTTTGAGTACTGAGTAGTATAATCAAAGTTTATAGACTCAAAGGAATGCTTAAATATTTTTACTATGTTGGAATATAACATTTTGGGCAGGTTCAAAATTGAGTGTGAATAAATATAATCGATACAATTGATACTTTAGAATTAATTTGATTTGCTTTCAGACTAGAACTTTTAAACAAAACATATAAAAAGCTGCGCATACTTCACAGAAAGTTACTTTTATATATGAGGTTCCTAGTAATAGCCTATAGACCTTTCAAGGCTAATGGACGTCATAGCCCACGGAATGTCTATTTGGACTTTATGATTGAGTTGAGTTTTGTACTTATGAAGTAAAATATAAACAAAATTTTAATAAAAATAAAAAAAAATTGAGGTGATAAATTGAAAGCTTATAAAATATTAAACTATATCTTAAAGCAAATGTCGGATTATGATAAAAAATTACTTTTCAAACAAATATTATTTAACAGTATTGATTTGATTTTGATTGATTTTGATTTTTTCTTTGTATGTGTGTCATTTTCCGTGAGATATTTTAAAAAATATATCTATACGCAGTTTTTCAAGTTGGCCGGTCAGACTAAATTTGCTGCAATATAATTACTTATCATTTCATATAAAGTTCAGCTTGCTAGAGTAAGTTTTTTGAATGATCTCCTTATCAAGATACTAAACAAATATGAGAAAAAATGTAATGTTCTGTTCTGTAATGTTCAAAAGTATTTTTTTCATTATTGTTATAGCTTAGACAATTTCGCACTACTTTGACCGAAAAGTTTGGAACATTGTGTGGAAACGTGCGTCCTGTACAGCCGTTGAATGGTAGAGTTATCTTAAATTTTGAACCGGCACCTCCTGGTGGTGGTCCTGATGGGGGAGGGGTTGTTCCTACCACTGCCCCTGGTGGAGGTGGTTCATCTACACCTGGTGGAGGTGGTTCATCTACACGTCGCTCTTCTACTCGAAAATCTACAACTGCAGCAGCAGGAGGGTCTAGCACTAGACGATCAAGTACTAAAAGAAAAAGCACAACTGTAGCTCCAGGTTCTTCAACGAAAAGAAGATCAACCACTGTAGCAATGGGCTCGTCAACAAAACGTAAATCTACTACCAAAAGAAAGTCGAGTACCAAAAGAAGGTCGACAACAGTAGGACCTGGTGGAGGACCTACTCCAACAACATTTGGTATAATAATGCCACCACCTTTATAACCTAGGTAGAACGTAGAATCTATTTTTCAAATTTATTTAATGTATAATTATTGTAAATAAATATTTGTATTATATGTATTTTTAATAAAAACCTAATATCAATGAAATGTTTTAAAATTATTTTTTTACATTTCAACTGTTTAGTATGCTTTGTCATGCACGACCATTGAATAACTTACCGCCTATATAAACAATTATCTCAAGCAGTTCTTCAATAGAAACGTATGGGTATATTCAGAATAGATTAGAAACTTTATTAATTACTAATACCCTTATTAATACTGTTTATAATTTTTTCGTTCTAGTTATAAAACAAGATTAAAAAAACACTTGATTCTAGTTTGAATTGAATATAAGTAACTATGAGGTTGATTATATGAGGGAATTTTATCCCGGGGTGGGATCTCCACTTAGAGCTTAATCGACCCCTAAGAAAAACTACCGGAAAGTTTACAAGCTTATAAATTAAAGTCTATGGTTTGTTTTGTAAGATCATAATAAAAACGAAAACGAAGGTATTCCATTTAAGGTTATTATAAACCTCGTGCGTAGTAACCTGAAATTGATTCGTTTTTGTGAACAACCAAGTATGTAACAACAAGGTATCTCCTTATATAATGGATACTCATTAAATCCTCGCTGGCAGCATATGTTTGGTTACATTTGTAAAGGTTATTGATATGTTTCTTTTCTGAGGACGAAATCTTAGCATCTTAGAAGGACTTACAAATTTTAAGCTGTTTTTGTACAAAAATTTCCTTTTATGAAATCCTTTTTCCTATTATTCAAATTCAAATTATTTCCTATTATTCAAATTCAAAATATTATTCCTATGTGTAGTTTTTGAGATATTTGAATTTCAAATCCGCTAAACAAACGAAACCAAGAAGGTAGGTTGAGCTTTTTACAAAGTTTGGAATTATTTTACTTTCAATCGGTTGAATCAAATGAGGTGATTTTTAGCAGATTTATTGACTTCCAACTTCTCTTTGCAATACATAGATATCAATATAGGTTGCACTAAAGTGACTTTAGTAAACAGAGAAAACTTAAGATATATTACGACTGTTACCGACTATTTTATGGTGAAATCCTGCCGTGTATTAAAAATCCTAAACTGAATTTATATTTTTAATCGCTTATTTAATTCCCAAGTTATTATATTTAATTATTTTTTATCATTCGAACGTTTATACGAAGGCAGGCGAAGTGGTGAGATGATAAAAATGTACGGTTGCGAGCTCATTTTAGACGCTATAGCTCTATTGTTATTGCTTCTTGATATAAAAACGGAAACAACGAGAAAACGGAAAACGGGAAAAAAAAATTACGAATAATAATTAATTGTCGACGAAATATTTTCGATTTCCAGAAAAACCAACAATCGATCGTTGGAAGTCAAATTACATCAATGATATAAAAAAAACTAATCTGAGTCTGAAAAGGCAAAGAGCGGTAGTCCTTATTTATTTTGGTAAAATAGAAGGGGTGGAATCCACCACCTCGCCACCTCGGTATCCGCGCCTGTCATTATATGTATAACTTTGTATATACCTTATAACTTTGTATATACCTTATAACTTTGTATAACGCTTTTATACACATCTGTATTATGTTATCAACTGATTTTGAACCCTTTGAAGATTTTAAAGTAAACTTTTTAGTCGTTGTACTTTGTTACATTATCTTCTGTAAATTACGTTTTATAGCGGCTTGACACTATCTTCTTGCTACTGTATGTTGTAACCGACGTACATATTATAGAAACTGTATGCTGTAACCTCTATGCATTATCTTCCGGATACTCTACGTTGCAACCTATGTGCATTATATTCTGGGTACTGTTTTGTAACCGCTGTGCATTATTTTCTGGGTACTGTTTTGTAACCGCTGTTCATTACATCCTCGGTACTATATGTTGCGACCGCTGTATATTTTATTCTTGGTGCTGTTTTGTAACCGCTGTTCAATACATCTTGAGTACTATATGCTGCAACCGCTGTGCATTTTTTCTGGGTACTGTTTTGTAACCGCTGTTCATTACATCCTCGGTATTATATGTTGCAACCGCTGTATATTTTATTCTTGGTGCTGTTTTGTAACCGCTGTTCAATACATCCATGGTACTATGTGTTGCAACCGCTGTGCATTATACTCTTGGTACTGTTTTGTAACCACTGTTCAATACATCCTTGGTACTATATGCTGCAACCGCTGTGCATTATACTCTTGGTACTGTTTTGTAACCGCTGTTCAATACATCCTGAGTAATATATGTTGTAATTACTTTCTTAAACGCCATACATTCCACGAGTTAATAAGTATTAACGTCAAAAGAATAATTATAGGTATAGCTACCATAAGTAACGAATAATGGTTTACCCTTAGGGGTGTTACTCTAGGTGCCACGCATTTGGTGCCTTCAACAATTTTGCAATCTAATTCATTCAGCCATCTACCTTTACCATAAGTTGAGTCTAAGTAAGATTTAGGAGATCTGGGTATTTTTACACATAATTCTTCAAAAGTAGCTGTTTTCGTAGGGAAGATATTTTCTAATGGTTGAGGTACCCATTCATTATGTGGTATAAACAGATAATTACAATCACCATAATTTCTTGTATAAAATGGCCACACATCTATTTGATTTCTATTGGTTCGACTATAAAATATGCAAAGTTTATTAGAATGATCTCTCATTTCGTACGTGTGACCATATGTTTCATTTAATGTTCTTAGAACTCTCCAGAAATCTGTTGTATTCCAAAAATTTCCATCTATAATAATATCTAAATCCGCATCATATGGAATCATCTTTTTGTTTCTCATCCATCCTAGAACCCCTCCAAATACAAGTACGTGTGAAATGTTCATTCGGTTGAGCTCATCAGAAAAATGTTGATATACCTTTTTAGTTTTTTGTCGGCAGCACGGAGGAACATTTACACGAGTATTATAAGTGTAATCGTAATGCGCTGATTGGTTACACTTACTTGAATATCTTGTGCAACCTTTGTTCGTAGTCGATCCATTCGTGTATTGGATCAATTTAATATCATTCCCTTAAAAATAAGAGCAAATAATTTATTAGAAGAAAAATATGTAGAGACTTCGCTAACTACAACTCTTTACCAATAAAAAGCTGTACGGAAAAAAGTGCCGTAAGAAAAGGTGGGAAGAATGCTTCCGTATTTTTCGTTAGTTTTTTTTCCCGCGGTTTTAAGATGAAGGGACTATACTTAGTATAAGTCTTTGTAAGCTTTAACTGTATATATATGTTAATTATAATTCAGAATTGAATGCATAGAAAGGCAGCTTTCACAAAATTGATATTAGCAGATAAACCTCACCTTTTACTAAGCTTGATAGCTCTTTAGTACATTTTATATTTGTTGATATTGCATTATTATTTATAATGACAGTCCAATCTTCTCGTTTATAGAAGAAGTTACTACAGTGTTTTCCAGTTGAAATTGTTTTGTTCCCTTCTTTGAAATACCTTACTTTTACTTCGTCGTTATTATCACACAACATAGAAAAATAAATTATAAATGCAACGGTAACACATAGAGATGACAGAAAAAGAGAAACCAGTATTTGCATTGTAAATAACTTCTTGACATCTGAACCCTAAACTTGAATGACGATGCAACTTTTCATGACTTTATTTACAACTGTTACCCGGCATTCAACATTGAAGTACTTTAGCTTTGTTCGTTTAACCTTAAAATTAAAGGATGTTAAAGATAAAGTTATATGACAGTTATAAGTTAGTAGCTTTATGAACTTTGGTTTGTTTATTTTTATAATCAGTCCATGTTTATTTTTGCTTAACAGATTTTAAACACTTTATCAGCCATACCCCCTGCTTTCTTAGTAAAAAGTTACTCTAGGAAAAAGGTTGTTCATGAACTGCATTTGTAGTAGACCGGGTAATATTGGAGGAGGTATCACCTGAGAGGTGAAAACTGTTCCTTATATATGTTATAATGCTTGATTATTATGGTTTACCATGCCAAGAGCTAAATGGGTTAAATAGGTGTAATTTTCTATCCAGCGCACTCCTTCGCAGTGCATAGTTGAGTAAAGGTAGTAGTACCCTGTACTTTTGCAAAAGAAAATCTAGAAAAGTACAAGGTTGTACATTTACTGCGAAGGAGAGCGTTGGAGAGCAAATTGCAGCTATTCAGCCCATTTATTTATAGGTTCCGTAATCAATATTGTCAAGGAATATAAAAAACATTTTTGAAAATTTTTCCCCTCTCAGGTAGTACCTATCTCCAATGTTACCCGATCTATAATTTTAATAAGTTTTTGGCGCAAAGAAATTAATTAACAATAATAACGATCGTCACTTAGTTTTGCCGCTTTAATAATAAATTGTTAAATTAAACCATGATTAAACATACCTTTGTAAAAGAATTTTCTAAATCAGGTTAACCATAACTATTATAATGTCCACCTCATCTAAACCACCATCTAAACCACCATCAAGTAAGAAGAACACTTTGATGAAAGTTTACACGTGCTTTTTTGAAAGTTTGTTAAAAAATATTTAAATCAAGAATGTTACCAAAGTTACTAGACAATTTATGGTTAGGAATCTCGCATACCTATGATTTGAAACTATGTTAAAAAATATAATTTGTGCAGGCTTAAATTCTGTTGGGAAAATCTTCTTTGTCAAATTGATTGATTCTTTTATATTTTTTAGTACTCTGCATAGTATAAGTTAATTACGGCAGTTAGTAACACCTTTAAACACGGCTAAGCCTGTACAAAAGTTTAAAATAAGTTATATTTTTTAGTTTCTTAACCAGATATATCTATAAACTTTGATGTTATGAAGGTTAAATCTTGTTTAAATGATTAATTTCGTTTCCATTTTTTTTACAGATATTTGTACATATTAAACGCAATAAAGCATAGATAGTAAGTTGGTAACAGTTTAATTAATTTTGCTTCGCTTCGAATAATACGCACGAACAGTTTTTTGATTGCATACTCTCAGAGCTAGAAAGTGCATTGAATTACGGTAATGCTACTGCTACAAAAGGCAGTTTATTTTTTTGCTTGTTTCACTGTCGTACTGTTAGCTCTAACAAGAATTTATACAGTGAACTGGAAGTATTACGACTTATTATAGTAACTTTCTATTGCAAAAAGATTATAATTCTATTCAGATTTTAACG
>JAYJMI010015010.1:0-12799 GCA_036873855.1 Sarsia tubulosa
ATTATTACATCCTGAGTATCCTCGAAAATTTGAGCTATTTTCCATGTGGAATCAAGAAGCAATTGAGCTTTTTTTAATTACTTTACTAATGAACTGCTTGACGAGTTGAAATTTACCAGCATGATTTACTTGTAACTACTCTTTTAACCCTACTAAACTTCTTCTAATAACTGTTTTTTGTAGTTATGATATCGGCGAAATATTTTGTGACAATTATTAACTATATATTATCAACAATTTGGCATAAAATTTGGGGTATACCATTTGAAGTTCTACAATTAGAAGCCATTGTTTGAAATAACCTACCAATTTGTACATACAATAGGTTAAAATTTTAGAAAATTGAAATGTTATAACTTTTGAACCAGTTATAATTAAGACTTGAAACTTCGTACACTTGTTTATAATAATTATTACTTTCACAAAATCTTTTTTGGTGACGTCATCAGTTTTTGACGTCACGTGATGACGTCATTAATTATTTGGAAACTTAGCAAACTTTCGGAGCAAATTTTGACCAGAAATTCTTTTTTCATGAAAAAAACGGAAACTGTGTTAATGTACAGTGTATTACCATTCTAAAACTGCAAACAGAATTTAAATAACATTTATACAACTCCATAGTGTGGCGTCATCATAAATTGTTTTGGTTTAACTTCATAGAGTAACACTCTCTCTATATTCCTACCAAATGTTAGCTCTATGATCAATATTTTAGGGAGGGTGAGGGGGGTTGTCACTCAGAGCTCCTAAATCGCCCACCCTTCTTAAAATTTCAAGATAGCTATAAAATATAAATATATACATAATATTCGTACTTGAAGTTTTACATTTAAAGGTACCTTAATTGAATTAATTTCGAATGCATAATCCTTTGAACTTCCATGCTACATTTTATTACATTATTACAACCTATAAAAAAACTGTGTTGTTATTGACATACCGAGTTTTTTAATTTTTTACGGTTTTTGTTTACAAATTTATTGTCAATTTAGTGTTAACCAACCAAATTGATAAATCATGTGATAAACCAAAAAATAATTTGATATTGGTAGATGGTGCCTTGATAACTTCTTTCCCAGTGCCTCGTACCTCTATATTTTCCTGGTCTGTACCAAAAGGTAAAACAGGTAAGAAGCCCTAGGTTGGTACTATGCTTGAATACCAATGTTTTATAGTGATTTATAGTTCTGAATTTATTAGAATTTCAATTTAAAGAGACTTACTCTGACAGCTGAAACTATTTTGTGAAACCTATATTGAATTTAATGTATTGCAAAGAGCAGTGTGAGATCAGTAAATCTGGTAAACATTGGCTCATGAGATTCAGCCGATCAAAAGTGAAATACTTCCAAACTTTGCAAGAAAACTCACTTGCTTCTTGATTTCTTTTGTTTACCGATTTTGAAATATAAATATCTCAAAAACTACAAATAGAAATCTGCTCAAATTTTCACAGAATGTTTGCTGACATTGTCATCTTTCAATTTACAAAGTTTCAATAGGGTTTAATTATTTTGGCCAAAACACCCGAGTAAATCCCTTTAAATGACAACGTTTGCTTAGCCTCTTAAAAAATTGGTTTTATTGCGAACTTGATAATTATGATATTAACAAATAACAGTTAGTAAGCATTCTCGTCCCCAAAGCGTATTCTTTCGGATATTAGGTAAAAGAGGAAAGAAGTCCTGGGATTGAGGTTGAGTTAGTAAGCTATATTTATCATTATTTATTAAACGCCTACTCTCTTGGTAAATTAATAAGCAAATCTACATCCTCAGGAAGTCAAGTTTAATTGTAAAAGCAGATATTTATAACAAATGGTCGAATTGTGACATTCAAATATTCTACGGCACGAATTTATTATCAATTATCCAATTATTCTAAAGGCACTAATTCAATAAAAAAAAATGAAATTATCAGTTTCAGCCTTGGTCATTGTTAGTTTTAGTTTTATAATAAAAAAAATCATTAGTCAATGTTGCAAAAAGAAGCTAGCGATAAACTTAAATATTTCCTAAGTTAGTCTTAGAAAAGTCGTTATTAATAAAAAATTACGTATGGCAAAAAGTGAGATAACGTTCTCCTGTGTTTTAATTTATTATCAACTTTAGTGAACGACTAAACAAGTCTACAAGTAAGAAAAAAAATATAAAGCCAAAATGCTTCATATAATGGAGTATGCTAAAATTATAAAATTCTGTCTAACATTTAGGGTTTTTTAATAACAAAACAACAGCAATGCAATACACAACTTTTTTAGCAACCTTTTTAACTACCTTTTTAACAACCTTTTTAGCGTATGAGCTACCATTTTTTATTTTAGCTTTTTACCTCTTCAGTTTGGTACTCGTACCTTTCTAAAGTAAGTTGCTTTTTTAATTGCAGTTTTTTGCTAATATAACCTTTGCTAATATAAAACTGTTAAAATACAAATAATCTCTTTACTGATACTAATTTCACTAGAGAATACAAAACTTAATTGCAGTATTGTGGAGTTCTAGATCCAACTCTAGGGGGTAAACGTTAAAATAACAAGAAAGACGATGGAAAAACCTTACGCTAAAGAAGTGTATGGATTCGTCTACAGACGTCTACAATATACCATGTTCGTACCATGACTTAAAATAGTATGCTAGGCGCTAGTTCTACAATCCAGTAGGGTTGGTTGTGTTCAGTTGGTACACTCTCTATATTTTATTTTGAAATTTGAAAATATGAATATATCGTGATTCCTTTTGACATATGAAACGATAAATTACAAATTCAATATTGTCAATTGACATTTACAGGAAGTTTTAATCTCATTACGAGAGTAACTTGTTGTGTTTGCGTTGGCGGAGCTGAAAATAAGTTTTAGAAAGTTATCCAAGAAAAGTTTAACAGCTTAATCTTGTTTTAAGTAATATTAACCCAATATTCAAGAGGGTTGTTTTTGTCTTTAACAAGTTTCCGACCCTTTCGTTTTTTGGGTTGTATTACCCCTAAAGAGAAGCTTGAATTTCTTATTGAGTTGTAAAAGAAGTTCAAAACATTCTTATATTGGAAATCAATCATTTTATAATGTATTGAATATTTTAATACGGCTCTGACTATTCCTTAGACTATATAGTCCTTTTTTTCCGTGCCATAAATCAATCCCGTAAATCACGACTCTCGACTATATTTCTAAGAACGACTTTTCTAAAGTTTAACTACTCCTTCAAATATAGGGCAAATATAGCTCATAATAAGATTGTGGCGTATAAATATAGGGCAAACATAGCTCATAACAAGACTGTGGCGTCTAAATATAGGTCAAATATAGCTCATAACAAGATTGTGGCGTCTAAAGTAGAAGTAAAGTAAGCTAGAGTGCATAATTAGCTTCATAATTTACTTTATAACGACGTTTACTTAAATTTCAATTGTGGATTTCTATTCATTAATCTCTTTGTCGAAATGATTCCAGTAGTAGTAAAAAACAAATAAATATTTTTATTGAAAAAACTTGTTATGTTATTTTTTCGTATGGTGCATTGCTAGCATTATGGTATTAGCTAATAAACTCAGCTAAAAAAAGGTAACAAAGCCCTACATTATGTTTAAACCCTATTAAAAGTCATATAGTGTGGGAGGGAGTGGGAGTCTTTTGGTATGGGGTTATCTTGCCATAAATTTCTGTAAATTTTGTTTGCTAAATTCTATCAACTTCAAACGTCTCAAACGTTTAGCCTTGGGAACATTTCTATAAATTATGCCCAAGGCTATTATATCTAACTTCAAATTAGGCATACCTTTGTAAAGTTAGAGAGTCAGCGGGCCATAAATAAAAAAATTGCGGGCGGCAAATATCCATAATGCCCGTAAAAACAGCGTTATTGTTATATTAACCTTATTATGATATATTTAATAATTAACGGCGGAGCGGGTTTGATCTAAATTGCCAAATAAAGGACTTTCTCTCGCAAAAATTTAATATTTTTTTAGTTAATCTCTTTAATATATAACAACCGGTTGTTAGCTAGCAGCTAACATACCTTCACCACTACTACTACCAACACTCTTGCCACTATTGCTTGCATGCCCTACCCACAATACTTCCAGCTCTATCACCGCCACCACTCCCTACATGAAATCGTCGATACTTTTTAAGTTGAATAAATATATTTTTTTATTATATATTTTTTTTATATATTATTCTCCCGACCCTTATTGAAAAGAGTAGAGGTCTAATAAAGAGTTAGAAATTTGATAAATGTTCTTGACTTGATTGAGGGGTGGGGAGAGGTTGTTTTTAAAAGTTGGGTGATTGAATTATTGTAGTAGAAATTAGTGTGTATTATTTGAAGTTATAGTTATAGGAAAATAATGTCTTTATAAAGGATTATTGATTTCGAGCTTAAACGTACTGAGGGGACACCAATTAATGGAGGTTGTTAGAGGCGAAAGAAGCTTAATAAATTGAAATTGATGATTTTTTTAAACTTAATTTTGGAGTTCCTCTCTTACAAATAGGGTCATGAGAGTATTTGACCTCGAGTACCAATTTTACAAAAACTGGAAGAAAAAACTAAATACAGCACGAACTAGCAAATTCAGGCCTACTTGATGAGGTCACTCTTATGCTGCGCCTAACTGAATTAAAACAGAATTTTAATTAAATGCAACGTAAATGCGGCCTATATAAAGTAAATTTATTTTAAGTGTCGCACTATCAATTAAGAGCGGCAAATTTTGCCGAACTTAATAACAAGAATACGTCAAAGAAATTAATGCATTGCAAAATGTTTGTATCATGGTCACATTTCAAATTTAAATGTTTAGAAAGTTTTTCTTTCTAATTTTAATGGAAATATGACCAAGAAATTATTTATTTTATTTAAACTCGACATTGAAATCTGTCTAAAGCCATGCCGCTCTTAGATCGCACTTCTGCCGAGTTTAAGAGTTTTAAGTTAAAATCGAAAAGAACAGACTCCAGTCTAACGTACCTCTAGCCTTTATCTATAGCACATCTATCAGTTTGAAATAAAAGTGTAGTGATTAGTGTAGTGCATATCAAACGTTAGTATTTGACATAAATTCTGTAACTTTATATGTTATCACTTTACTAGTCTCACAAAAAATGTGTTTTTCCGTGCGAGATTATTTTGAATAACGACTTTTTAAAAGTCAACCATTTTGCCTATTTCTTGAGTTAAGTAAAATTTAGAAGAAAAGTTACTGTTACCGCAGTTTTGATTTATATAAAATGAAAATCGGTTCATTCTGTAATTATCTTGTATCAAGTCTGTTTAGCGTGTTAATGAAATAAATTTAAACATTTTTCCCTCACCAATGATATTTGTATTTAAAAATGAAAGTATTATATTTGATGTTCTGAAATAGTTGGAGGATTAAAGGGGGATAAAACAACTGTAAAAATAAATTACTAATATCGTATTTCTTTACAGATCTCCTATATTTATTCTTGGTGTGGAGATTCCATGGAAAGTCAACTAGGAACTACATACAATAAACCCAAGTTGAACCTAAGGTCAACAATCCAACATTGTAGTCCTCCTGGGAATTTAACCTCACAGCCCTGACATTACTCATGACTGTAAAGTTAAATATATCAGAAATATTTTTGCAAAAGTATTGAAAAAACACCTCCAAATTATTGCTTCAACCACATTATCGATTATTACTAGATACCTATTATTAAATTCCGATTTGCAAAGATATAAATCATGAAAAGAGGTTGGATAGCGCACATCATTTAGACCAATATAATAACCATTGAAATATCTAATGATCTACTAAAAGAAAATAATTTTAAATCGGTAATGTAATTAAATGTTGCTGCTTTCCGTGATAGTTTTATCGGATTTTCTTTAAATTTACCTTAAGTTTGATGAAATTCAGATTTATTTCAATTTTAAAAAAAAAGAAAAACCAGAAAAACCTTTCGTCAAAGGTGAAGTAAAAACGAAACAGAAGAATTGAATGTATTCTTTACGATAGAAATCACAAATAAACGTAATTTAAATTTGAATATCGCGACAATATCTATTTTCCTAATGTAAGACAATCTGAAAAATGTACATAGGATAGAGAAAATAAAAAAGAATAGAAGAATACGTAACCAGACATACACAATTTTAAAATTTCAAAAATATTACTAAAATTCATCAAAAAATAATACCCACATAACATACAAATTATAATTATAACTAAATACCGAAATAAGTAGTTCTAATTATAATTTGGTTGCTATGAGTCATAAAAGATTCACAATATAATATAGCATAGTTTCGACCCTTATATCTAGACTAGCTATTGTAATACCATTGAACAGGGTCACTTAAAACATTAAAAACCAATCTATAAATTTCTTTATAAATACAATTCCTCATATCTTAAGTCTGCTGAACATTCTTCAGTAGTAATTCAATGACAGTGAAATTAATATAAATATATCATAAATTGATAATCAAAAAGCAATAGTAGCTAAAAAAGGAAAAAGAAAAAAAAGAAAAAAAAGAAAACTACTCATTCAAACATTAGTTATATATGATGTTTCAAGAGTTACGTGCATGTGATAGGAATGCTTGCAATACTTCTGTTACATTGTTTTTGTGTTTTATTGTTATTTGTTTTGTGTTGTTGCCTGATTTATTTTTCTGTTGATGAACTTTCTATTTGGACACCCTTTAAAGGTAGCAGAATGTTGGTGCCGAATATATAATGCTACAGTCAGGTTACAAGTCCTGGTCCTCGAAGATTGTTATTATCAAATCGAAAAAAAAAAATCATATAAAAAAAATAAGGATTTGTCTTTGCTTTGTATTTGTGTATGTCTACTGACTATACAGTGAATTACAAAGTGTTTTAGCACTTATGTAAGTTGAAAGTTTGTGTGAGTTTTAAAGAACCATTAGTGATTCCTTTACTTAGATAAGACTTTGTTTGTTGTTATTAATTTCTTTTCTATAATGTAAGTTTTAAAAAGTCGCAGTCTCCTTTAAATTCGTTAGTAACATCGTATAACATATTGTTTTTATTTTATTATTTATTTTGCAATTTAATTGGTCAAAGAAATAGATTTTACTGCTTACCTCATGACAGTAGCAACAGATAGAATAAGTTGACCTATAAGTTGAGTAGGGTCGTTATTCCCTAAAGACCGAAGCCACTTTACTAACATTATAGCTTACAATTACTGAGAAACAAGTTATAATTATTTGGTTTTGATTGTTTTCAATTTTCTAGTTGTATTGCTTCTAACAAACTGGGAAACCCCGTCCTCAGAGTAAATTTTTGCTATGTGAAGATCTTCGCCTTATTCTCTTGCGAAAAATTAGGTTGCAAATGGGCCTTCAACCAGGGTCGAATATTGTAGAAAAATGGGTCATTTCATCGAAAATCGCCTTTTCGGAAGGATATTTAATAACTGATTTCTAAGAATTTTTGCCTTTAATTAAAAAAGCGAATATTACCAGGTGGAAACTGGGCACTAGGCTCCTGTTCCACCTGGTAACGGTTTTTTTCACTTGATTCCTAGATTCCTAAGGTCTTATATTAAACGCTTGTGGTGAAATCTTAAAAACGTTGAATTTTCATATTATTAGGCAATTTTTAATCCATTAAAATAGAACAATTTAGTCCTATTAGCAACCAGTCGTTCAATTTTCAAAAACTGACGGTTAGAATGCATTTAACCACTGTAAATAGTTCCCAGACTCTTTTTATCCCCAATGAAATATAATTTTTTAAACTCTTGTTAAACTCAAATATGTGTATTATATGTTTATCAATAGTAAATGTTTTTCAAATTGGAGGGAACTTACGGTAAATAGCAGGTATATTGTTGCTTTTCAGGTGTTTTGACAAAAATAATGAATCCCTACTAAAATTTTGTGAAAGGAAAGATTACAATTTCACGAGGAGCCTGCAGTTTGTAGTTTATGAGATATCTGTATTCCTAATCCGTTAAGCAAAAGAAAAAAAGAAGCAATTGAGTTTTTTTTAAATAGTTTGAAGTTATTTTACTTTTTTACGGCTGAATCGAACGAGGTGATGTTTATCAGCTTAAAGCTTCAAACTTGTTTTTACAATATATGAATTTCAGAAAAGGTTTCACAAAATGATTTAACCTGAATAAACCCCTTTAAACGAGTCATCAAACTGAAAATTTGATACCAAATAAAGTTTTAAAAAGATTATTTTTCTAATAATTAAAAATATGGAAAACTTCAAAATAAATGTTCTGTTCTCATAGGAGCTCAAAATTATTACATTATAACTTCATAGGAGCATTGAAAACTGTTCGAGAATCAATGCTTTTTCATAAGAGAGAAGAGTAATATTAAAGGTAGAACAACTCCTTTTCATAGGAGCAGAAATTTGAATAAAGAAAGGATATTTTTTCGAAGGATCTTTTTTAAAAGTATTTACTATTTCACAGGAGGGTTGTTTTAAAAACCATGTAGAACACATAGCTCATCAAAGGAGAAAGTTGGCTGCATCATAAATTACATAGCTAAAGTATGATATACTTGATTAGCTTCTGCATTGTTTCTAACACAACCGTGTTCAGTGGTTGCTGTCCCTTTCATGAGGTCAATTATTATATAGTTTAGATTTCTATTTTAGACATTATATCAAAATAATGCCAATACAAATTATAAAAGAAGATCAAAGTTTGCTTTTTTTCATTTCCTTTTTATGACATCATTTTCGATCAGTGTATTTTAATTATCCCACTATACTACAAAACAAATTATTAAACTATTAAAAACATAATGTTCTGTTTCTTAATTTTTCCTGCCAGATTTATTGCGTAATTGATAATTGGTTTTTCTTAACAACGTTGTTAGATCATAACGTGTTTAACTAATAATCACGAGCATAGACTTTAGATTGATGAAACTGCTTTCAGACAATGAAAAAAAGGTCTATTAGTCATTAGTGACTCATTTCATTTTTTATAATCATTTTATAAGAATGGAATCTATAATTAATAATGTACACATGGAGGTTTTTACTTATCAATCTCAGAAGTTAAAAGCAAAGTTATATCTAATTTTCTGGGCTTGCTCTTAATAAAAACAAGTGTCTATACTCGTGTCTATACCAGTTTTAAAGAGTTTTTTTTAAAGAACGAAGCATCCTTGTTTATTCTTGTAACTTTCACTTTCGATTTCGCATGTTGCAAGTGTAATTTTGATGATCTGAGATTGATTAAGTAACTTTACGCATGTATACATTAAACGAAAAATTCCAGGTTGATTAACATGTCTTGTCGAGATTCTAGTAGAAGCTAGAATTTTTCTATTGCCACATAAATTATATTTGCTGTTTTGTGAATCAATTCTATTTGTTTCGAAATTGATAAGCAATATATTTTTTTTTCTTATCCTGACAATTTTGACATATCTCTACTCCAATCCTTTTCCTCTCATCCTGCTCTGAAATATTCTTCACAACTTGTGAGCAAACTTTATGAACTTTATGATTAATGAGTCATTTAGACCAAAAACAGCAACAGTGATTACGTTGTTTTTGTGGCAAACAGTTAGAAAAAAGTGTCAAAGGAAAAACCTAAAACTATTATTCAGTGGTAATATATGGTTTCGTGAAAAGAGAAATATCTAAATTGGATTCCAAGTGAAAACAAACCGTACCCTCAAAAATTTTCAATACCGGAAAAAAAAGACCAGACAGCCCCAGAAATTGATTCATTTACGAGAAAGGTCGACCGTTGTTAGTGCTAGGATCGTTTAAAGCTTTATTTGTCCCATTTTAAAGCTCCTTGGTTATTGTTAGAGTGTTTCACCACAATTAAATAAAAAAGTTGAAATATGTGTTTTCTGGAAACTACAATTAAAATATTTTTGCTTGAAAATAATATATTGTTTGTTTGATGAATGTATTTTTTTTTAAATAGTGGAATTTTTGAATAGATGTCACCTTAAAATATTTCCGTAGCACTTTAGAATATACATTTTGAGTTTAATATATTGGTTTAATATATTTGGTTGAAATTGATATCCAATACTAGAGGGATATACTTCTAGGTGTTTTGACCGGAATAAGTAATTCCTACTAAAACTTTCAGAAATAAAAGACAACCACCACCTGAGTATATCCAGGCTGGTATATCTTATGATTTTGAGCAACTTTAATCTGTGTAATTTTTGAAATATTTGTATTTCTATTTCGCTAAACACTAGGAATTAAGAATCAATTGGGCTTTTTCACAAACTTTGTAGTTATATTTCTTTTGATGTGCGGAATTAAATGAGGTGGTTTTTACTAAATTTATTGGGTTTCAGCTGCTTTTACAGAAATAAATTTCAATAATTGTTCACTAAAATGATTTAACCTGAGTCAGCAACTTTCAGTATGCAAACTCTATAATTTTTTTTATTGCAAAATTCCTTACTAAACAGGAAAGTCGCGAAAATTCCGCGAAAAAAGGTTTCAAATATATTTTTACGTTTTTTATAAAAAAATTTAATTCGTTTTTTCTGGTTAGAGCCAGAAACCATAGTAAAGGATCAATTAACCACAAAATAATTAACATCAATCATTATTAAGATTTTAACAATCTAAATCGTAGTTACTACGTATAAATTTTTTTAATTGTAAGTAAGAACTGTAAAGCAGAATTTTAGGTACATTTTTCATGCTTCCTTATATTTTTTATAAAATCATAGTTTCTAAAAAATGTATTTGTATGCGATTACGATTAAATTATAGAAAAGAAAACCCTTGAGATCCGGCAATTTGATTGTTAAAAAATAAGTTTTTTTTCTCAAGATTTTATTCATTTAGCTTGTTTTTCAAAAAGATACCTGAGAAAACATGAAACTACAACTTCAAGATCATAATTAGTTTAAAGTTACTCACATTTGTTTTGGTTAAACCATAAAAATTTGAGCCAATATCTAGTTGGAGTTTCTGAGATATGTAAAATTTAAATCTTCAATACAAAAGAAACCAAGAAGCAATTGAGCTCTTTTATAAAATCATTTTACTTTTAATAATAATTTTTAGCAGCTTTATTGAGCTTGCAATACATAAACTTCGATATAGTTTCTACAAAAGTGACTTTACCTGAGTAAGTACCTTAAATGTCTAGTTTCGGCCATCCTTACCTAAAAAAAAGCCGTACGTAAAAATGCAGTAGCTGGTTTTTCTATAAGGTTTATAAGAAAAAAGTTCTTGATAAATGAGACCCCGTTTTTAAATCACCAAAATGCTAGAATCTTGTTATGTTTCAGATAAGATAAGAACTTTGAATGAAGGCAATACTAAATATTATTTTCTGCAGCAAAGAAAAAATTCTTTGCCCTATAGATTAGAATGTCCAGCCAAGTAATTAGTAATCTATTAAACTCCAACCTCCTTTGTTTCACATGTAATTATATATAAATATCTCATTTAGTTCAATTAATTTATCTAAGTGACAAAAATTACTTAATCAACAGAAAACATTTCAAAATTAGAGCCTCGAGATTTGATTTTGTAAACTCTATTGTTATTCATTTTACTTTACTCCTCCTCTCTAATACGCCCAAATAATTATTCTTACAAAAAAAAAATAGTTTTCGATCTGTAATTAAAATTTAATTTGAAATAGAAGTGAACTCATTAAGGATAAATACAATATCTTGTTTAATCGTTCTTCAACCAAAAGCTTTTAACAATATATTTTTAAAACAATAGAATAATTAATTAAGTAATTGTTTCACGTATTAAGTAGAATATTGCTTTTAAACATTTTTAATTACACTATAAAGATACATCTCATAAAAATTATTTTCAGTATTTTTAATTATCAATGAAAGTAATAAAGAGATAAGAGCTACAATTTAACTTATACACATTAGCTGGATTTGCCGTTTTAATTATCATCATAAATTATCAGTTTAATTTTGTTTGTTGGTACAATTTTATTAATTGTAATAGAATTAAATTATGGAGATACCAAGAATACATCAACTAAGTAGTTTACAAACAGGTGAGACCGACGACCGTTATCATTATATGCAAAGTAGTCGTACGCCGCCCTCTTTAATTTCTAACTACTCCTCAAACTATCGTGTTCCACATCCGTCAAATATTAGTAACATACAAAACGCATCATATATGGGAACAGTTCTACGTAGTCCTGAATCCGCTCCCGATCACGCGTCATATAACACATCACCCCATGGGACACCTGTGGAATCGCCTAATCATATAACATACCCATCTACTACGTCACACATTGATGCCAATATTTCATCTTATTTATCGCAAACTGGTTTACCTATTGCTTCAACGTCAATGTCGGCATTTTATAATCCAGTTCCGTCCAACTCGTCCCAGTCTCATTTATCAGAATATCAACAATGGCCTTACGGTAACCCTGCTCCAACCTCAAGTGGTAACTACTTATATGGATATGGTGGACATATTACCCCAAATTACCCAGGCTACCCTGGAATGGATGGGGGAAGTTTTGCAGGTAACTTAAAATTTTTTATCTTACTTTACAAAAAAATAAATTGACTTATAGTTTTTTTACAAATCAAGTAAAAATCTAAGGATTTCTTTAAATAGGAAAAAAAAAATAATAGTTTCATTTTAGTTTCTTATAAAGTTAATAATGACAAATTTCTGGTGATTGATACCAATTTACTTGCTACCACTCTAATTAGTTTTAATTAATAAAGTTATTGGTTAACTTAGATCTTTAGAATTTAAATCAAGTTTTGTTAAAATACTTGTTCGCGCTTGCCCTGTTCCTCTTTTTTCTAAATAACTTATAGTGTCGCAACGGATT
>JAYJMI010015121.1:0-12796 GCA_036873855.1 Sarsia tubulosa
GTTTTACAATACTGCTCATTTGATGCATGATATTGAAAAATTACCGGGAGTCCAACAGTTAATCTTTCTTGTTTTATATAGTTCTATTTTTTAATAGTTCTTTTTTTATATAGTTCTATAGTAATAGTTCTATTTTTCACACTTTGTATGTCTGGTTTAGAAATCTTCTATGTTATTTGTCTCTTCTCTATCATATGTTAACATTTCAGAATATATCCAAGTTATTATAAACCATTATTAAATTTATTGGAAAATTTTTATAATAATCTAATATCATCTGAGAAGATATTATGCAGGAATCGGGCATCGATGGATTTTGTAAGAAAGTACTCTTTAGTGAAATTAAATATAAAAATGACTCTTTTGTAGGGTTAGTGTCAGATATTTGGACCCTTTGCTTAGAATAGGCCCTGCCAGTACCTAGTTTCTCTAGCTCTAAGTGGTAGGGTGCTCCTTCAATATTGTCTGGTCTAATTATCTCTAGTAATAAATTACATGATACTGTACCAGAAGTAAATTTGTTAGTACTTACTAAGCTTAGCTCATTTTTTTTAATTTTGTTCAATCTAGACAGATGACAAAAGAAGAGCTAGTAGAAAAACATGAAGCAATGAAAGCCAAATATGCTGCTAAAGTATTTGAAGAACAGAATACCACAAGTATAGCAAATGATAATGACAACAAAGAAGGCAGCAATAAAACTGAAGTAGTTGAAAATAATGATGTTGATTCTGTCACCACAAGTGACGAAGTAGAAGTCTCTGATAGTTCTATGGAAGATCAATTTATAGCATTTGCACGCGTATTCAGTGGCACAGTTAGAAAAGATTCCGTCTTATATGTTCTTGGACCGAAATATGATCCTAATAAGTATACTAATCTTTCAACTGAAGAAATTGAAGAAATGGTGAAGCAAAAAGAAGATACACGGTTAATTGTTTATTGATAATTTTATTTTTTAATTTTACTACTTTAACTATTAGTTTTGCACCATAAAGTTAAATAAATATTTGTTTACAACAGAAGCTAAAAGCGTCTATTATTCATGTCAGAGACTTTATAATTATTTGCTATTTTCTTGAATTTTTATTCAACAAAGTTCAGGGTTTTTTGGAAAATTAGATGATTATTTTTAATGTACCTTGTAATAGGGAAATCTACAGAATTTTTATGGAAAGCATTATTAACTGGAAACACTTAAGTATCTTTTTATTAAGTTTTTAGACCCCTAGCTTCGCTGAAAAAGTTAGCTATAAGTCTTCTGTCAGTTTGTATCATTTCTTGTTTGCAACACTCGGATCTTCTAATTAGAGTGTCTTAAATGAACAAAAGTGTCAAAAAAATTCTATATGCAACACTTTTACACTTTCTAAATGATTATAGTAATTAATGAAACAATGTAGATAGATAGATATTTTTAGTTTAACGTTGGTTCTATTTTTGCATGTGCTTAGGCAATGGGCTAGATAATTTAGACCTGCGCCTTTTGGTTCTGGCATAAATAATTGCTCCATGTGAGCTGATTTTGATATTCTCTGCTTTGCTCGGGATATAAAGTTTTATTTGTTTAAGAATTAAAATTTGCTTAAAATTGCTCACATTAGCACCTTTTCTATTGGAAAAATCAATAAAAAATTGCTATTATGTGAATAAATTAAGTTTAATTATTAAATTATTGAAAAATCGAACTTTGAGTTTTAAGGTCGAAAGCTATTAAGGAAATATTGGAGGAGTGTAGGTAGGTAAAATAAGGTTGAGCCTAATATCATTTAACAAACAAATATTATATGTTCTTACTTTACTTTAGATGTGAAAGTTTAAGCCTAAGTGACAATATCATTAACGACTATCACATGTCAGAATGTAAAATCGAAGACCTTTATTTAATGATGGGTAAAGAATTTGAAATAGTTGAAGAAGTTCCGGTTGGGAATATATTTGGTATGTTTAAGATTTAGTTTGGTTGAGTTGTTGAAACTTAGGGGAATATATTTGGTATGTTTAAGATTTTATTTTGGTTGAGTTGTTGAAACTTAGTGGTACATGATGGTGATAGGAAACCTGTTGATATCTTTTAAAGATAGCTGAAAATTCAAAATAAATCCATTTTTCCAGCTTCTTAATTTATTTTCACAAGAATTTTTTTAACAAACAATTCAATATATTTCATTCAATATTTCAAAAAATTGTTTTTATAGGTTAAATATATTTTACATAAAATAGTTTTATATTAAGTTTTAAATTTTTTTTACGAATTTACAAAGCCAAATAAAGCTTAATGATTTTCTTTCAAATAGGAATCAATGGTCTTGGAAAACATATACTTAAATCAGCTACAATAAGTACTTCAATAGCATGTCCTCCTTTCACACCCATGCCGTTAGAAGCTCGTCCCATTGTTAGGGTTGCTATTGAAGCGAAGTATCCTACACAAATACCTAAACTTGTACATGGCATGAAGCTACTGAATCAAGCAGATCCATGCGTTCAAGTTCTTGTACAAGAAACAGGTAAACAACCCTATAAATCTATAAAATATTTATTCCTTGCAATGTGTATGTTTTACTATCTTTGAACTAAACAAAATTGATTTTGTATAGCATTTGTCGATCATATTGACAGATTGAACTTTTTTCTAAAAAGGCATGATTTACCTTTGTCATGTTAAATATGAGCCTTTTCAGCTCTTATATTGTACATCTTTAAAATGGAGATTCTAGTTGAAGCAAAGGTATGATTGAGACTTGATACAAGGACTCAAACAATGAGTACACAGTTGTATTTTACCAAATATATCGGTGCACCTTCTTCAGTGGTTTCAATATTGTATCTCCAACCAAAGAATTGTGTCAGATTGCTTTTAAGCTTAGTTCTTACTTTTGTAAAGCTTATGCTAATGCTATGCCTTAACATAGCTTTAAAAGTTACAGTAATTTTATCAAATACTTTAGCTGTTAGCTACACTGCCACAATACTTAAAATTGTGATAAATAAGATAATTTTATTTTTCATATTCGCTAAAAATTATTTTTTTCCATAGAGTGATAGGATGGAAACTTGAAACAAACTTGAAAACTTTTATATCATGAAAATCTTTCTCGACCCTATAGCTAAACAAACTATTAAATCTAGTGTTCACTCAAAAACAATAGGTTTGTAGTTCTATTGGTTGAAAGGAAGTGAGCGGTACAGCAACAGCGGTACAAATACATTCTCTTTAAAGTAAGTAAGGCTAACACTCACAGTTGCTACACAAACCTATGCTCGAAGTTCCAAAATTTCGAACCAGGTGGAATTTGAACACACGACCATGGCTATCTAGGCTACCAACTAAGCTACTGGTTCATGTTTTCAACCGCAATTATCATTATGTGGCGTGAGCAGAGAACATTGTGAAAGTGTTCGAATCCACGAAATGCTGCAATCAACTGCGAGTGTTAGCCTTACTTGCATTAATATGTAGGAGCAAACCTTGTATCATACTTACTCTTTAAAGAAATATAATATAATTTTTTTTCAGCACGAATAGTGAATTTCTATTCTAGAGGGATATAGCAATGCTAATATGATCAATCACTTGCATCTGTGATTTGCTAGTAAAAGACCTTCCTCAAATATTTACTATTTTCACTAAAAGTCATTTTGAAAGATGCTCTAAGAAAAAGTAAACAAATATGTTTCTAAAATAAATTTCTTAAAATAAATTTAATACCAGGTTTTTAGGATGTTTTTTAAAAATTGCTTTAATACAATATTTAACATGGAGCTATAGATGGATATTAGCTGTTTCCCCATCTTTTTAATGTTAACAATTTTGAGTTTAACAGTACAAAAGTCAAATACATCTAAAACTTAGTTGCAAGTAAAATCGAGAATAGTTATAGGGCAGTTATAGGTTTTAAGCTGCTAAAATTACTAATGCCAAAATTATTGTGCTGCTCTTGCATATGCTTTTTATCAGTATTTGCGGAGTCATTATATGGGTTTAATACATTATTATAGCTGCTTTTTCTCTCTAGGTGAATACGTTATTGTAGCTGCTGGAGAGGTCCATTTACAACGTTGTTTAGACGATCTAAAAGAAAGATTTGCAAAAATTGAAATCAAAGTATCTGATCCTATTGTACCTTTCCGTGAAACGATTGTTCTACCTCCAAAATTTGACATGCTTAACGAAGAGATTGGTAACATTAACAAAAGTAACACTCATCATACACAAAGATTACCAAACTTTATGTTGAAAGAAATTCAATCTTTTAGTGATACTATAAAAAAAAGAGTGACCAATAATGATGATGATACATTAATCGAAGAACAATTTAGTAAAGAGGAAATATCAGCTTCTAAAAAAAGTTTGAAATTAATTGAAAAATTAGGTTATATCGAAGCTTATACTGCAAATCAACAGCACTGTATCTGCTTACATGCTAAACCCTTACCTGAGAGTATATTAAAAATATTAGAATCGAATCTGGATTTGTTTAAAGTGATTCAAACCATCTCAAACGAAACATCAATAGACGATAGAAATGCAGCTATTAATATTCTTACTAAAGAAACGAAAATAAAAATTAAAGATTTATATAATTCGATTAAAAATGAATTTCAATCTGCAGGTAAAATTTGGAAAAATGTTGTCGATAAAATTTGGTCTTTTGGACCAAAAGGTGTTAATAATAATATCTTAGTTAATAATATTAAGGATTACAATAGAACTTCAATATGGTATGGGTTAATAGACAACGAGACAACAGAAACAACAGAAGCAGGTGTCTATAGAGAGTTTGATAACAGTATTGCGAGTGGCTTTCAAGTTACAGTACAAGCAGGACCAATATGCGAGGAACCGGTTATAGGTGTTGCATTCTTTATAGAAGAATGGAGACTTGCAGGTAACAATGTTGAAATGTTCATGGCCTAATACAGAAATTTCTTCTTATGATGTCTCAGTGGCTTTTAAAAACCTGATAGCTATTAATAGATACTTGTATTAACTTTTAATGATTGGAAATACATTCTTAAAAAGTTTTTAGTTAACAGTATAGTGTTACTTTTTGCAATTAAAAATGTTAGGTTCCCAAATTAGGTCTCCAAGAAATCGTTATACCACTATCTTCTAATTCAACCGCTAATAATTGAAAATAATGTATCTTTATATGCTCGATCTGTGCTTTTAATAGCTTATTAAAAATCTGATTAAAATAAATGACAGTTTATGTAGTCAAAAATAAATTTTTCGAAATTGGCTTCAAATGATCACATTCTATTTATTTTTATTTAGACGAGCAAGAGAAAGATATAGCCTGTGGTCCATTATCTGGTCAATATATTTCAGCCATCAGAGAAGGCTGTAGACGGGCTATTATGGCTCAACCAATGAGATTAGTTGCTGCCATGTATTCATGTCAAATACAAGCATCTTCTGATGTACTTGGAAAGTTATATGGCGTATTAGGTTAGTAATATAACAAAATGATTTAATAGTTGCGCTATGAAATAATTTTGTTGAAATATATGGCATTAAATTTTGATTTTGTTAAAATTCATTGCAGAATCATTATAGAAAATTATGATGTAAGTCGTAAACAGTCTGCAATAAATTTTAATCATATCCAAATTGTATAGCAATCTTATAGCAATAATTGTTTTGATGAAAATTTCCATCCCCTTTTTTGATTGTGGCTTTTTCATAAATTTTTCACTTTGCTAAAATTTTTATTTTGAACTCAAACATGTATAAGTATTATCATATATTGTTTAAACAAAAAAAATTCGTTTGTCAAACTGAATTTAATAAAAAATATGATGATATATCAGTATCGATAGTACGGACTTTGTGATATATCACTGGCTCCCCTTCCCCTTCGTGCAGAAATCTGGAATTGGAGGGATTCGAACCACCAATTGTGAGCCGTACGGCATTCGCTTAGTGTGACATAAGTTACCTAAGTAGTGTTGTACGGGTAGCTCAATTGGTTAGAGCGTCCCATGGGAAGGTCGTGGGTTCAACTCCCTCCTCGTCCAAATTATTACATATCTCTCTATATAGAATATACTGATATTTTAAAGACCCTTTTATCCTTGTTTAGATCCTTTTATTCTTGTTTGTATCCCCTAAGTGCTACCTTTTTGTAATATTTAATACGAATCATTCTATCTATTTATAGGTAAACGTGAAGGTAAAATCTTAAGTGAGGATATGAAAGAAGGTTCAGATATATTTGTTATAAATGCACAGTTACCTGTTGCTGAAAGTTTTGGTTTTGCTGAAGATATCAGAAAAAAGACAAGTGGCCTTGCAAGTCCTCAGTTAGTGTTTAGCCATTGGGAGGTAAGCATTATCATTTATATGACCCCAGGCTTTGCTTTTCACCCGTCCGTCGTTCTTTCTAGAACATGATTACCTATTTTTTCTAATTGTGTGAATCTATAGATATCTATAATATTTTATCTGTTTTTCAGATTTGCTTCCTCAAAAAATAACTTTTTATAATTTTTCCAAACTTCATAATTTTAATTTTTATATATAAATATTTGTAATATCAAGAATGTTCTAAAAGAGGATACATTTCTATTGTTCTGATGCTTGACGTAATGACTGCTTTGATTCTCATAGATGATTTTCTTAATTAATAGAGTTTAATGACACCTTACTTTATACATTAAATTTGTATAATAGAAAAAGCAATTAAATTTAAGAAAAAATACTTTAACTTCCATAAAAGGAATACTTTCATACAAAAATCATCTAAAGTTTGTAAGCCCCTAACATTTTCTAAAATGCATCCTCATCAAAAAAACGGATCAAAATATTTTGCAAATAAAGGATTTAATGAGGATTGATTATACAAGGATATAAATAACGGCCTTAATATTTACAACCAAAAGTGCAATTTTTTACGATTTTACAATAAGTCGATTTTTAAAAACAAGTAAAGTATATGAATAAAATAAGACAAAATTAATAAAAGTTAAAATTTTATTAGAAGAAGCTTTTCGTTATTACAACATTATCATTTATATTAAAGTACAAAAGTTAAAATATCCTGTTTATGTACATAAAACTTTCTATGTTGTTATGGAAACCATAACAACAACTTAACAAAGGAAAAGTTAAAATCCAATTAAATGTTCATTAAAAGTTAAAATATCATTGGGACAATCATGTAATACCATTTCTGAATAGGTTTAATATGTTAGAGCTTAATTGTTCATTTAGTTTTGGTTTTTCGATAGCAATATAAAGGCCTCTAAAATTTTTCGTTTTCTATTGCTTTTATGAGCCTATTGTAAAATCGACCAAGTGAAGGTTTTTTAGTAGTTAGCGTTTTTAAAAGAAGTAATTAAATTTACAAAAGAACCGTTACGTTATTGTCGATCCTTTTAGTTTAAACATTCTTGGTAATATGTATAAAGATATTATGCATAAATATTTGTATGTATAACATGTGAACGGCATTTTACATTTAACCAAAGTTAATCGATCTACAAGGTTAGGAATTTGTAGAGTATCTTTTTCATAAAGTTTGGTACGGTCATACCTGAATAATTCTTTTCAAATGTTTTGCATATAGGTGAGATACGAATTAATAAAGAAATAATGAACCCCTATAGTATTTAAAAAAATGAATAACGTAACAAAACTTGGTAAAAGATACTAATCTCATATGAATTTGACCATGCACATTAAACTTTGTTGCAAGATATCTCTGTGTAGTAATTGTTGGTCCCCGGTGAAACCGGAAGGGGACCTATAGTTTCACTCTCGTCCGTGTGTGTGTCCGGCAGTTTTCTCAATAACCGTTCATTATTTTCCTTAGAAATTTTACATTTAGTTAAGTCATAATAACATCTCGAGAGGAATGTTTGGAATTTTTCTGAAAAATTCTATTTGTTCAGAAAATGGGGTAAAAAGGGTCAAAATGGATGCAAATATGACTTTTTTGGCTTTTTCTAAAAATCCGTTCATTTTTTTTTTTAATTTTTTTTATGAAGTTATAGTATAATGATAGGTAACTAATGATGTAATTGCTCATTTTTGGAAAATTCTAGTTTCTGAGAAAATGGGGTAAAAAGGGTCAAAATGGACCAAAATTTGTCGTTTTTGGCTTTTTCTAAAATTCTGTTTATTCTTACCGCCAGGGACCACTTGCATATGTCTAACTTGTTTTTTTTTATGTTTACCGCTAATTTTTATTGAATTTTAACCTTTTAACCTCCTAACCTATCGATTAACTTTGATTTAACTCATTATAACGAAACTATTCAGTATTCAGTAATTACAAAACTACTTCAAAACCATCTGCAAATTACTAATAAACTTCGAGCAAAATATCAAAAAATTGAAGTTTAAAATTGAAAGTACTTTACTAAGAATTTAAAGGTACTTACTCATGTAAAATATTTTTGTGCAATCTACATTGAAGTTTATGTATTGTAAAGAGCAGTTGGAAGTCAATAAATCTGCTAAAAATCACCTCATTTGATTCAGCCGATTAAAAGTAAAATAACTCCAAACTTTGTAAAAAGCTCAATCTGCTTCTTGGTTTCTTTTGTTTACTGAATTTGAAATTCAAATATCTATAAAAAATACACATAGAAATTGTGTCAAATTTTCACAGGATATTACTGGATTGGTTATCTTTCATTCCACAAAGTTTCAGTAGGGATTAATTATTTTAGCAAAAACACCATAGTTGAACATTGAAGCGTAGTTTAACTTTTATTTTAGGTTCTTGACATTGATCCATTTTGGACTCCTACAACTGAAGAGGAATATGAATTGTATGGTGAAAAAGCAGATTCAGAAAACCAAGCTTTGAAATACGTTAATCTTGTACGAAAGAGAAAGGGTCTCTATGTAGAAGAGAAGACAGTTGAACATGGGGAGAAGCAAAGAACGTTGAAAAAGAATAAATAAATATTTTATTTTGTTCTTCGAATTAAATTTTATTGAATTTAGAAATATTTTTATTTATGATTTTTTTCTTTTCTATCCAATGTCTTTATATTTTACTCAAATATTAAATCAATTGAATTTAATGAAGTGTTTTAAGAAAAAATATAAATATTCGATACAATAAGAAATCATTTGAATTAATTTAGATTCATTTTTACCAAACAGATAATTTAAACATAGCTCTGTGAGTGATAGTCTTTTTTGGTACGCTTTTTTGTTACCTGGATTTTAGAAATTAGTGCTTATTATTGTTAGATAAGACAGATAAATTAGTAATGTTTATAAATTCGTTATTGAACGAATGAATTAAGCTAATTTATTTTTGTTGCTTCCTCAAAAAATAACTTATTGTTTTTGGTCCATTGGTTGATTATATAGATATTCCTCTACACAACTTTTCTATTTTTTTTTTCATTCAAATTTCTTGTTATATCTTATAACTTTAGGGTTTGATTTTTTTTTTGCAAGAAGTTATTCTGAAAAAGTCTAGATTTTCCGTATTTGCTATTTTCCGTATCAAAAAAACTTAATCTTTGAATTAACGATAATTTCTAAAAGCTGTATACTAGACCATGATTAAGTATCTAGAATTCTTGATTAGAATGAGCCCTAGGTTTTTTTTGCAATTTTTGAATAAAGCCTTGTCCGTCCGTTCGTTAGTAATGTATCCGTATCATGTTTGTGATATTTTTTGTAAAGTTAAAGATGGACAACAAAAGTGAAACAAAGCCCGATATTTGTTGATATTTTTTCCTGTTCTAGAAACAGGGTCGAAAGGTCAATTTTAACTCAAAAATTTACATTTTTAAAAATATCTGATATTTAAAAATATTATAAAAGCTGTGATTAATTTACTATAGTTATATTATAATTAAATCGCTTTTATTTATAGGAAATTGTTTGTTTTAGCTAAAGAAAAAAATAATAATATCACATAAATCATAATGGCTTTGGATGATGACGCTTACAACTTCCCATTTGAAGATTTAGATGATATTGAAAATAATGTGACGAAACGTCAAAGTTGTGAAAGATGCAGGTATTATGCTATGTTTTTCGTGTTTCCTCAAAATACATTTTTTTTAAAATTATGAAGCTTTCTGTTTTCTTTTCTTTTTATTCATGCTCCCTCAAAAAATAACTTTTTTTCTGCAAAATGATTCTAAAATGTAAATTATCATGCTTTAAAATGTTATGAAGCTTTCCTTCTGTACTGTACTGTACTGTACTGTTTTTTAAGATTGATTCTTCAAGAATTAACTTTCTTTTTGAACGTTGTTTCTGAAATATAACTTTTCATGCTGTAAATAATTCTGATTTTTTGCTTGCTTCCTTTAAAAAAAAATTTTTCTGCATAATATTTTGAAGAAAGTTTCTGTTTTTTTATGCTTCCTTTCTTTTTCTTAATAATTTAAAAAAAAATTTAGCAACCTATGAAGATTTTTTTCTTTTTATACCTGCTTCCTCAAAATTTAACTTTTTATGCGCTATAGTTCTAAAAGGTATCTATTTATGCTGTGAGATGTTTTCTTCTTTTCTGTCTTTCTATGCATGCTTCCTCAAAAAAAAATTTAAGCTCTATGTTTTTAAAACATAAATTATCATGCTGTCAAAAGTTTTGAAGCTTTCAGTACTGTTTTTTTACGCTTTATTTGAAATATGTTTCTTTAATATAAATTTTCATGGTGCAAACAATTCTGTTTTTTATATGCTTGCTTCCTCTAAACAAAAACATTCTGCACATTTTGAAGAAACTTTCTGTCTTTTTATGAATCCTTTCTCCATAATTTGACAATTTATGAAGATTTCTTTCTTTTTATACTTGCTTTTTTAACTCTTTGCAATGTTAAAAAAAACCATAACTTTTCTTGCTGCGAAAAGTTGTAATAAAAAGCTTTAAGAATTATTTTTTCTGCTTGCTTCCTCAAAAGTTAACTTTTTTTGCAATGATTAATAAAAGATAACTTTTTATGCTATGAAAAGTTTTGAAACCTTCTGTACTTTTTGCTTCCTCAAAAATTATTTTTTATGCAAAATGTTTCTGAAATACAACTTTTCATACTGTTAAACAGTATGCAGTTTTATGTTATTCCCTTTTAAGCTTCCTTCCTGAAAAGTTTACTTTCTTTCTTTGCAATGATTTTAAAAGATAACTTGATATTTTCTGTTCTATCTTTCTTTCATGCTTCCTCAAAAATTAATTTTTAATGCACTATGTATGTTTCTGAAATTTAACTTTTCATGCTGTCAAAAAATATACAGCTTTATGTTATTCCCTTTTAAACTTGCTTCCTCAAATATTAACTTTCTTTTCGATATTTCTAAAAGGTACCTATTTAAGATGTGAAAAGTTTTGCAACTTTCTGTTCTTTCTTTTTATGCTTCCTCAAAAATTTACTTTTTAAGCAAAATGTTTCTGAAATACAACTTTTCATCTTTTATTTTTCGTCATGATATTTTTATGTTTGCTAACTCAACTTTTAAGTCTCGTTTTAAGTTTCCTGATACTTGATCTGTCTTGTCGAAAGAAACCAATAACCAGTTCTTGTTAGGCTTTTCTGAAGTTTATTCTCAAATAAACTTTTTTCAATTTAATTTTATTTCAATTTTCCCCTTTTTTGCAATTTTTCATTTTTATTGGAAGGTGTTTAGGGGACAATTTTTATTTTTTAGTAAATATATAGTTTCCCTTACAATTGAAAAGAGTAACTAAAGAATAATTCTGATTGATTGTTAAATCGTTTTAACCGAAGACCATAGCACCTCTACTAAATACAGTTATGTGTCCGAAATGAAACTTTATATTAATGAAGTGCAAACTTCTGCATAAGTAGAGAATTTTATGTAAAGTTGTAAATGTAAATAACATCAGCAGGGATTTGCTCTATTCTAACGCTTTCCTTTTTTTTCGCTTAAAATTGCTTGTGGATTGTTTTTGCTTTACTTTTGTATCAAAGTTGGTTTCTTCTGCAGATCTAATGAGATATACAGAAGATTTAAAATATAAATGCTGTAAAAATGTTCTATATTGAAAAAGTATTATATAATTGTCTAGGTATTATATTTTTATATAATAATTAATATAAGATAGCAATAAACAATTTCTATCTTTTTCAGCCTTAATAAGTTTTGTAATATTATGGTTAACAGCTTTGCCGCAAGGTCCTATAAATTTAGTCCCATAAATTCAGTTGGCCCGAAATCATGGTAAAGCGGGTAAATTCGGGCCAAAAATGGATCTTTTGCCCTGAATCTCAAAATTTATTCATTAGATTTTTTTAGTTTTTTGCATGAAGTTATAACATAATGAAAAGTATAAAATGACACTATTGCTATATTTCTGAAAATTCTTGTTTTCACAAAATCGAGGTAAATGGAGCAGTTTTGTGCCCAAAATAGACATTTTGTACTACATCTTAAGATGCATTTTTTTTTTTTTTTTACTTTTTAGCATGCGGTTAGAACATAATAAGAGGAAAAAAATGATACTATTTCTATATTTCTGCTGAAAATTCTTGTTGGCCCGAAATCTAGGAAAATGGGGTAAATTTGGGCCAAAAATAGACGTTTTGTCCTGTATCTCAAAATATGTTCATTAGATTTTCTAGTTTTTTTGCATGGAGTTAGAACATAATAAGAATTGTGCTTAAAATATACATTTTTTCCTTTATCTCCTTCATCTCGTACTACTTCTTTAAGTTCTTCATCTCGTACTGTTTATTTAGGTTCTTCTATGTCAACAAGTTTGCGCAATATTCTTAATTATTACCCGACTAATAGGGCGGAAAAGCTGTATTCGCAAATCCTGTAATTTGATTGGTTTAAAACGTCAATTTT
>JAYJMI010015232.1:0-12795 GCA_036873855.1 Sarsia tubulosa
CCAATTTTAGGAAAATAAGAATTTTTGTCAAAAATCGGGCTCTGTCACTGTTAATCGTTTATGATTTTCTCACTTCATGCAAAGAATTAGAAAAAAGTAATAAGTGGATCCTGAGATCTGAGTGTTACGAACGGACGAACAGACGAACGGATGGACGGACGAACGGTGCTGAATTTATAGGACCCCTTCGGCAAGATGGGGGTCCAATATTACGATTCTGCAACAGGTGAGCAGTAACATTTCTTCCATATAAGGATTGCTATTCTCGAATCAAAAGTCAAGACAAGTTAAATTTCATTAATGTATTTATCAAAAGTATGCAACCAGGTCACCTAGTTAGTCCAAATAAGGATCGGTATCCTCCAATCAGAAGTCAATTTAAATTTAATTATTTAACTATTCAAATTATTACACAGGTTTGAAATGCCATAATATTTGGTATCTCATGACTTATGATTTATTTGCGAATTGAATCGTTGATTGAAGCACTAAGAAAATAAAAAACTGTTAAAAATTACACTGAAGAATTGAAAGTAAGTAAATTAAGTTAAAAAGATTTCATCACTTGACTAGACTTAGTGCAATCAGTGCATTCGTTATTTTATATGCTCTTAAACGCGTTACGGAAAATCGGTAAATATACCCCAGCATGGAATATCTTTATGGATCTTTATAGTGAATACAATAATTTCGTAATTATTCTCCCTGTTCTCATATCGTTAAGGAGATCAAGTTACTCAAAATTTGCATTTATTTATAGGAATGGAGGACTCGAATGTACATGAATTTGCAGGAAAAGCTGATTCAAATGTAAATGCGACGGACGAAAATACGGCAAAACCAGTAAATGAATGTAACAATTTTACAGTTAGTGTTTTAAAGGAGTACTTCTTATACTGACTTGTTTGCAGTTTGCAATGAAATTCACCTCCGGGAAATAACCAAATCAAAAGTAATACTTGTCAAACTTTGTAAGAAGCTTGTTTGCTTCTTTTTTTTGTTTTAAACTTGTACAGGACCGTATGTTTCATATCAGAAGTTTCGATATGGATTTAATTTAACTTCTCATAGGAATTCTCGTTGGTACTCAAAATTTCTGATTTTTTTACAGGAATAGACGAATGGAATGTGAATGCAGACGATGGAATGGCAAAACCAGAAAAAGAAGGTATCGAAGGTAACCATTTTACTGTTGTAGGAACTACGAGATTCCAAATCAAATTTGTGAAACTTACTGAAATTGTTTTTATTTTAGAAGATGTAGTTTGAAGGCTTGAAAAATTAAACGTTGTAATTTCACCTACTTGAAATAAACCAAACAAAAAGTAAAATAATTCGTAGACTTAAAGGTACAACTTCAAGCAAGATCATTTTTGCGAAACCTATATTGGTACTCTAAAAGAGTTGTTAGAAGTAAACCAAACTGGTAAATTTCACTTTCTGGTATTTAGCAGATCATAAGCAAAGTAATCCCAAACTTTACACAAAAACTCAGTTGCTTCTTGAATCCTATTGTTTAACCCAATTTCAAATACAAATATCTCAGAAACTACACATAGAAAGTGGTTCAAATTTTTACAGGATACTCAAGAGATGGTAATCTTTCATTTCTAAAAGTTTGAACAGAGTTACCTTTTTGGCCTCACTTGAAGTTGTACCTTTAAGACTTTTGCTTTATTTTTTCTTTTGTTTCAATAATATAGTACTAACAGGAAGTTTAAGTAATCTAAGTTCAGGATTAAAATTTAATTTTCAATAAGGATCTTTTTTATATTTTCGTAGAATTTATAATACAACAAAAATTTTTACATGTTTTTGTTTTAGATTCAATACGAGCATTTGTACATAACGTCTCGCCTGTTGAATTGGCTAGAAATGGAAGGTGCAATTATTGTAACATCTTGTGCCAGGCTTTGGCAGATGCTTGCATGAAAGGAGTTTCGTTTGCGTCAGAGCTCCATTCGGATTTTGATGCGGCTGATACTCAAAAATCACCTGTTAAAATCGACAACGTAAAAAGAAAATACAACGCATATGAAGAGGCGTATGAGTTGGAATTTACAAAAGAAAGCACGATATCTGTGTTAAAAAATATGGATTTTGGTCATGACGCGAGCACTATTTGGAATCACCACTTTTAAGCATCCAAGAAATTTTTGCTTCTGGAAAAGATAAAGAGCTGGTAACAGTACAGCTTTATTTAAAAATAGAAGACCACCCTATTGTTACAACGACGTCGAAGTTTCATACTAACCCTGTACTTAGAAAAGATATCCAAGGAAATGACGAACACGAATGTATCAAGCTAACTTTGTGGGGCGGGCAGATCAAGAACTTTCCTAAGAATTGTTCTTATAAGATTGTGAACGCTGTTGTAAAAAAGTTTAGTAGAAACAATGGTGCTGCCGGAGCTTAATGTTGTCCAGTTTAGTTTCCCTCAAGATTCGGTGATATGTTTCAAGTATTTCATATGCGTTAAATGTGACAAAGAGTTCTCGGCGAAAGATGCAATGATGATATCCAATTCTTTAATAAAATGCAATTTATGTAAAGCTATAGCGAAAAGAGATAATTTAAAATATTTCTACACGCTCAATTTGCAGTTCGGCAAAGATTTTATATTTGTTAACCGCTATCAAGTAGAAATATATTTCTCTCAAAAGAAGTTACCGATTCCTGTCGACAATGATCAGTTAGTGATACAAGTGTTAACAGACGATAGAAAAACAGTTATAACCAACAAATTTAACCGATGTATTGGATTTAAAGAAATATAAATACAAGTATTAACAAACTTATCGTCAGCATACTGTTATGTTTTGTTATAGAACTTATAAATAAATTGTTTATAGCTGACTTCGAAAGATTATAATGTAAAATATATATTATCGTTTTGTTATTAATTTTAGTACTTTACCAATCCAAGTTTTCAGTTCAAGATACAGCTTATTCTATTTTATTAAACAAAATAAATTCCCTCCTATATACACTTAAATTTTTACTTGATTTATATAGAATCAATGTGCGATAACGTTTCTCAAACTCATTCTAAAGTCATTACAGTCTGGTAGCAAAAGTCTGAAGTCCGGTAGCAAATCTTTTTTGTTTTGTTTGTATCAAAACACTTGATCGAGACCTTAGTCGGATTTATAAAGAACCGGATCGCTGGTAACTCGTAAATCGGTATTTAGTTTTTAAAACTCTGGGATGTACTTTATGAGAAAATAATTTAATTCTATTCAAATATATTTTCGTACTATTGAAACTAATTTTAAATTTCTATTCAAATTAATCACTCCTCACATGTGCTTTATGTAAACAAAAAAACTTGGCTTGACCTCGATATTATTTCGCTAATATGTAATGCAACTAGATATACGTCTTCATTGATGGAGATAATCCGTACAAAATATCTCCATCATATCCTCCATTATATGCTAGTTTATCATAATAAAAATTCGCATATAAATAAAAGATGAGTTGAAAAGTTGAAGTTAAAAGCAAATTTTTAATATCAAATTGTATCTTAAATAAAACTTGAGAATGGCTGGATTCGTATTAATTAATCTTCTTTTTAATATTTGCCTAAATTTAAAGTAAAACAATTGTTTTTAACTGACATTAGTTGAGGTACAACCACATGTCTGCCGTTGAAATTAGGTAGCATGGGTGAAACAGTTTCATAAGCTACGAATATAAACCAATCTAAGATCGATCAAATATAAGTATCTGGAAGAAAAAAACAAGCTATGTGTAGTTCCAAAGAAAATGCACATTGTTTCCTTGTGTTTTCTACTTTTAACTGAGAAAACTATAAATATAATTTTATTTTTTATAAGTACCTTTAAGGAAAGATATTATCCTGATGATCCCAAAAGTAGAGTAATATGCAGAAATTATTTTCGCGGGTTTGGTGCTAAAATCGAAAATTTCTTTCCGCAAACATTTCTTATTCTGACTTTCTGAAATTGATATTATTTTTCTATAATAAAGACTGAGTAAAGAGTCTTTAAGACGTCGTAAATCGGTCGTTAATTGGTCGCGACGTCGCCGACCTAAATAAGACGTCTTTGAAACGTCTTAAAAAATACATCTTTTGACTGACCTGAATATGACGTCATGATAACGTCGTTTTTGTAACGTAAATAAGACGTCAATAAAAATGAAGTCTTGACAACGTCCCAAATAATACGTCTTTTGGATGACCAATAAATTACGTCTTTAAAACGTCTTCTTTTAACGTAAATAAGACGTCAATAATAATGACGTATTTAATATATCATAAAAACTACGTTTCACTTAACAAAAAAAGTTTGTTTACAGTGTAATATAGTGTTAAAAATATATTGAATGGAGGACTGGAGGACTCGAATGTACGTGAGTTTGCAGGAAAAGCTGATTCAAATGTAAATGCGACGGACGAAAATACGGCAAAACCAGTAAATGAATGTAACAATTTTACAGTTAGTGTTTTAAAGGAGTACTTCTTATACTGACTTGTTTGCAGTTTGCAATGAAATTCACCTCCGGGAAAAAACCAAATCAAAAGCAATACTTGTCAAACTTTGTAAGAAGCTTGAAGCTATATTTTAAATGTCATGTCTTGACAATAAATTGCTGTTGCATCAAGAAAATGTTTTCCTTTGAAAAACCAATAACGTTTGTTTTGATAATAAGAAAGGCCGTAAATTGCAGTGCTAAGGCGCATGAGTTTTCAAGAAAGGATCTATATATGTCGATATGTCTGATACATTGTATTATTTTCTGACTCAGAATACAAAATATAGTTAAAAATTGCAATATAAGGATTTTATTAAATTAAAAGATATAACTAAGTTGCCAACACTACCTTTATTCAAGAAAAAAGTAAAAGAACTACTACTTTGAAGTGAAGATGTTAATGAATATTTTTAATCTTAAAAAATAAAAACGTAAAAGAACTCAACTAAACTCAACGGTTCTAGATGATAAGACCTATACGGTTTTCTGGGAGTTTCCCGTGTTTTGTCTTCTTATAGCTTCGCGCCTTAATCTAGAGATAGTTTAGTATACCTTATGTAATATAGAGATCATTATTTTATTTATATACTGTATATATTTTGTCAAAATTGTAGAGTTGTACCACTTCAATACAAGAAATAAATCTAACAAACTTTTAAACAACCTCGTTCCCAGAATAAATATTCGCTAAGAGAAGATCACTCAGTATTTCTTCGCATTCATCTCCTGCGAAAAATTATTCTGGGAACGAGGTTGGCTTTTCAAAACAACTAATATGGTATATTGAGTTGCAAAGCAAACCTATATACTGTAACCTTCGACTACACTTTGCAGAGTAAAACTATCATCACGTAAATGATGATTCATGAGTTTTAAATGATGATTCAAGTTTAATGCAAACAACTTTTTTATTCATAAAAAATTAAGGAAGGAAAACATTAACACTAGCCTACAAACATAGAGCCTTTCACAAAAACAAGTTCTAGTGTGATCATATATTCGTATGCTACGTAAACGTTTTCAGGATGTGCACTAAACAAAATTCCATAAAAAAATTGAATCGTGATAGCAGCAAAACAATATTCAGTTTGTTTGTTCACCCAAGGGTTCATCGCTTTATAAAGATATTTTTATTTATATCTATAGGCTCATTCAATTTCTTAAAATCGCACACTGCGCCGCATGCGCGTTTTAAAATGATTTTTGAAAAAAAATAGTTTGTATTATGTCACGAGTATGACATATGTATATTTTAGCCTATGATATAGACTCTTTACAAAAACGTGTTTTTTAGCGTGGTCTATAATCAGTTTCGGAAAAGCCATACCTCGAATTCTTTTAATTCCTTTGTTCTGTTGCATAAGTTGCAACAGACATTTTCGTAAAATTCCCTCCAACTAAGGAATACGCGAAAACAAGGTTGTACCTTTTTTCAAAACTCTGAATTATAAAATTTCTAGCGAGAGAGAAAAATAACAGGGTTTAACCAACATATTCAACTTTAAAATGGTTTAGTTAAGATGAAGAAAGATTTAACTTGGTAAAATATTTAACAGCAGTCATACTTTAGACAAAAAAGTGTTTGCAACATTATAATGTTTTAATGAAAGAAACTGATCGAAGTAAAAAATTCACAAGTTAAATAATCTTTTGCTTTTTAATTTTTTTGATCTTTAATATAAAGTTAACAAAAAAGTCTTTGCTGTATAATAGTCTAGCTAGTTTTATTATTAACTTGCAAAAACTCCTCGAGAGAATAAAAGTTTCAGTGTCCGGAATATCAAACATACACATAAAATAGATTATTGTTATTATTGTTATCAAATCTAAGAATATAATAAGCCTATAATAATTAGTAGAAAACGACGTTTTCCAAACTACATTAAACTGTTTGATTGCAAATAGTAGTTTTGTAGTTTTGTTGAAAAAATTGGCGCACTTTTTTGTTTGGATTTTGAATATTTCAAAAGTGTCGCATAAATTGCAGTCTTTTATGCCGATTAGGCAAAAAAAAAATCTAGCCTCACTTTCGATTTACGGTATTCGCTTTCTCAAACTGTAATCGTAAAATTTTTTAAATTTAACAGAATATAAAAGTATAAAAGGCGTAAAAATTAATATACACTTATCAAGTGTGAACCTTTCTGTATTGAACATTTACTAAAGATAGAAACCTTTAAGTCTGGTTCACACACAACTGATTTATTATTTAATGTATTTAAGTAATAAAAAAGTCATTCCAATTGTAATACAACGTAAAATTTTACTTATACTAATGTATAAACTGTGCAGCCTGTCCCGTTTTGTCCTGGAAGTTATTATCGACTTGTTAGGCGAAAAGACAAAACTGCCGTTACATCGTTAATATCGTCTGGTTAGAGATTGAACTATTGAAAAGATGAACTATAGATTAAGTTTTTTCTTCTTCTAATAAACTAATAACAAAATCAACAAAAAGGAAAGACCACATGAAACGAGCTGGTACGAATAACAACTTCTGGAAATAATAACTATTGTCCTTTGTTAAGCTATATTTTCGATATTTTTGATAATATAAACTAAACATTACTATCTACGAAAAAATAGATAACGTTGCTAGTCCGCTTAATGTGATCATGCCCTTTATATAATAATAAAAATGTCAGTACAATAACTAGCTCTTTATTCTTATTTTGAAATATCCTCTAAAAAAATATTAAATTTCCCGACAGTATAAAATTTATAATCTTTGATGAGTAAAATAAAAATTACATTCAAGCAAGATAAAAGGATCTTGAGATACAGGCTAAAATGCCTAATTTTCGTCCAACTTTGCTTCGCTTGCTGAAAACAATAATTTGTTGAAATATACGAATGAAATCATTATAACCTCTTCTTATTCTCTAACTTCATGCAATAAACTAAAAATATCTAATGAACGGATCTTGAGATACAAGGCAAAATGTACATTTTGGGCCCAAATTTGCTCCATTTGGTATCAGACGAACGGACGAACACGCTTAAATATATAGGACTCCGTCTGCAAAGCCGAGATTCAAATAAAAGGTGCAGATTTAGTATAGTTTATATGTATGGTATGTAATAAACTTATTTTTCCAAGTTGACTAGGTTAACTTATAAACATGAAGTCGGTCAAACAAAGCCTAGTTTAAGACCTTTTTATCCTTGAGGGTTAACTTTTATACACTTACACTGCTATAAAGATGATTTTTGTGTTTTCGTCAATTAAGGAGCTGATGTTTCGCTGGAGGCCTACATTCGCACTGTTTTACAATAATGCTCATTCGCTTCATGATAGTGCCATTTTTATCAGTTGCCGGGCATCCAATGTCCATCTATCACTTGTTTATTTTTGTTTTTATCTTTATTGTTGAAAGATTTAAATTGATTTGAATTGATTAAAATCTATAAAAAAACAATAATAGAATAAAGATAAGAATGATTGTTTTTAATGTACTTTTTTGCCTAAATTAGTCAATTCTTTAATTTATTTAAAAACTCTTGAAAATGTACGATAAAACATATATTCGGCGGGATAAAATCGAATATCAAAATATTCCGTCTCGCATTGCAGTTATTCAACTCCGCTAATCCGTCGTCGAATATCACAAGCTCGACGGAATAATTTTAAATATATTCGATTTTGTCTTGCCGAATATCTGCTTAATATTGTGCTGCATAGTTTTGAAATTACATGTTGTAATTGCATTAATTTTGTCATTAGCTCATTACCCCAAATGCTAGAACGATTACTTATATTAACCCAATGGGCGAAAATCTGAGCAAATTTCCAGAGCTGGAAAAAAATGGAAGTGAGTTGATGTGAATATTTAATTTACTTAGTTGTTACTATATTTACATTGCATGGTATAGATTTCCAATTATTTTTATAATTTCAATGTTGAAAGCTTGCATGTATTTTTTTTTAATTTCAATTTTAAATCAACAAAATTATACCTTACATTATAGAACATTGAGGTTCAGCTTAGAGAATTCAGAGTTTTTAAAGGTAATGTGGAATGTTATTAAGTGATAATAATGTTATTAAGTGATAATAATCAAATTCCCTTTTAGTAATTATCTAAAATCTATATACGGTGTATCAGACGAGTGGAGTTTGGAACGTGTTGAACATGCCAAACAGAGAGACGGTGAATCTTGCGGTATATTTTGTCTAAAGGTATGTTTTAATGAAAGAGCTTACTTACTGACCAATATAGCACAGTTTATTTTGTATTGGTTTTCCTCATTTGGATATATTTTCTTGTTTGAAAAATTGTAAAGTTCTTTTTCTAACATTATTTAGTTTGCTGAATGTATGACTTGGAAATGAGGAAATTCCAAAAAAGGAGTTTAAAGATACAGACGTTGTTCTCTATAGGGAAAAGATGGTGGAAACTCTTTTAAACGAAGGAGGTAGGAAATATTAAATAACCGAATAAAAGAACCCAAAAAGTTCAAAGTTGAAGAAACGATTGAGCCTATTACAGAAATACAATTTGGACTTTTTAAAAAATGTAGCAGAAAAGGAGTAAGCCAGCAAAAGAAGCTTATAAAGTTGAAAAAGTCTTTTTTTCTACGACGTTTTGTTACTTTTAGCCAAAATTAAATTTTAATAGCAAAAATTCTGTATAACTTATATCTTATATCCTAATAAACCCCCGACTTATTAGTATAATGTCAATTCTGGGCAACTGCATGCCTCAATGCAATTCAATTATCTTTTTATAGTAGAAACAAACTTTTGGTATTTTTATCTCTTAATATAATCTATAACATCCTTAATATCGTACAAAACCATGCATAATAAACATGCAAACCTTGCTTTATTATGTTTTTAGCATATCATCGTAAAATTCGAATTAACTGGCCATTGATTGTTTGCTTGTTTAATTTGGATAAACTATTTAGAAATATATGTTTACTCTACGCAGGAGAACATACTTGGTGTCATAAAATGTGCAGAGCGTGTGCTAATGAAGACGGACCAAAACTTACAAAAAGTCAAAGAAAAGATACCTTAACGGAAGAAATTTTTGCGGGAATTTAATTTGGCGGATGGAAAATTTACTTAAATTTTGCGGGAATTTAATTTCGCGGATGGGAAGTTTGGTTAATTTTTGCGGAATTTAATTTCGCGGATTGAAAAATCTTGGATTTTTTGAGGAACGTGTTTGTTGTAAAGGCTAATAAAATATGAAAAATAAACTACAACAAAGTAACGTTTCGGTGTATTTTTATATTAATATACTACTACTGCTCATCATCTAAAATAAAATCAAAAGCATTTCTTTCAAAATTGTCGTCCGCAAATCCCCACGCTTCATCTTCTCCCTCCTCTTCATCTTCAACTTCTGGCCTTTCGTTTACGTAGCCTACTCTTACATCGTCGGCAACACCTACCAAATTATCACGAACGATGGATGGAACAGCCAACGGTGCGATTTCATTGAAAGGATCGATGCTTGCTAGGTTAGATCCTCCTTTTTTTATTGCATCATAAATGGCAGCTCTTTTCCACCCATTGATGATAACATCAGTACCAACGTCAGAGGTTATATGGTTGTAATAATCTACAATCCATTTTGCATGCAATGGCTTTAAAGTGGATAATTTGAACTCGATATTGATATTCTCCAATTTTACTCCAGCTTGCAGCGCGTTGTCGACTTTTGTCGAAATTCTTTTTCATGAAAATTTTTCAATGGCCGTTTACTGTTAAATCTAACGGTTGGAACAGATGTGTCATGTTATTGGGAACTTTGACAAAAAATATGTTATTTCGTGTTAAATGCGAGGTTACTTCATCTGTTATTTGACCACGAAATACATCAAAGATAAGCAAAGCTGCTTGATTAGGGCCTTCTTGAACCTCACGCTGAGCTTCGACAAACGGAATTATAACTTCTAACGTGTTGCTGTAGTGTTTGGAATTCACACTTAGAGTAAACGATTCAGGGAACTTGAATCGTGGAAGACTCTGAATTGTTTTCCCACCATAAATAAGCTGCATAGGTAAAAAGTCTCCTTTTAAAGTAATCACGTAAGTACCAGTGATGCATCGTTTATAAGACGAACCTGCAATGCTTCTGGACTTTGAGCCCTTCTTAGCCATTGTATGATTTGCACTCGGTATATACTTAAGAGGCGTTTGATCAAGATTCATGACAAGGCTGTCCGGAATGTCATTTTCTTTAACATATGATACGATGTCATAAAGATACAAAAGTTGGGCCTCTGTTTTCGCACCTTCTGGTATCTCGACTTTTCCCGTTGTCTTCATACGTTTAACAAAACCCATCCTCTTAAAAAGACTCTTTGGCCAGGAAGATGAATCAAGGTCCAAGTGACCTAAACTCAAGTGTGGGTTTCGAGGTATCAAGGCCTTTGCAACTGACAATGCAATAGCTGATGTAATCAGACCCCCTCTACTTCGAACGGCCAATAGAAATTTCTGGACCAGGAAAAAGGACGAGATTTTAAATATTTTACCAGCTATCCCAACGCCAAAAAAAACTAAAGTCACGAGAAATGAAAAAATCGGGGAATGCAAAGACATTCGAAATTTTTTCAAGAAACAAAGCAACAAATCATCTTATAAAGATTACCTCAAAAAAACAGCATTCATTACGATAGACTAAATATTTATTACAGTATTCGTGCTTCCACGAATTCTTTGCATAGAGTTATTAACATAAAGAGAACAACATCAACTTTAAAAAAACATTATTTTTTAATTTGGCGGATACGCGATTTTGGAAAATTTTGAGAAAATTGACCTTTTGGTCCCGTTTCCAAGACAACAAGAATTTTCAAAAAAAATCGGGCTTCGTCACTTTTGTTCATTCATGACCGTATAACTTCATGCAAAAAATCAGAAAAAAATAATGAAGGGATTCTGAGAAAAATGTGTTATGGACGGCAAAGCTGGGGGTCCAAAAAGGTCTTAAACTAGGCTTTGTTTGACCGACTTCATGTTTATAAGTTAACCTAGTCAACTTGGAAAAATAAGTTTATTACATACCATACATATAAACTATACTAAATCTGCACCTTTTATTTGAATCTCGGCTTTGCAGACGGAGTCCTATATATTTAAGCGTGTTCGTCCGTTCGTCTGATACCAAATGGAGCAAATTTGGGCCCAAAATGTACATTTAGCCTTGTATCTCAAGATCCGTTCATTAGATATTTTTAGTTTATTGCATGAAATTAGAGCGTAAGAAGAGGTTATAATGACATCATTCGTATATTTCAACAAATTATTGTTTTCAGCAAGCGAAGCAAATTTGGACCAAAAAAAGGCATTTTAGCCTGTATCTCAAGATCCTTTTATCTTTCTTGAATGTAATTTTTATTTTACTCATCAAAGATTATAAATTTTATACTGTCAGGAAATTTAATATTTATTTAGAGGATATTTCAAAATAGGAATAAAGAGCTAGTCATTGTACTGATATTTTTATTATTATATATAGGGCATGATCACATTAAGCGGACTAGCAACGTTATCTATATTTTCGTATATAGTAATGTTTGGGTTTATATTATCAAAACAATAGCTTTACATCACCGAAAATATAGCTTAACAAAGGACAATGGTTATTATTTCCAGAAGTTGTTATTCGTACCAGCTCGTTTCATGTGGTTCCCCAATAGTCTTTCGTTTTGGTTGATTTTGTTGTACGTTTGCAAGTCCTGACCCTTAAAGATTGATCTATTAAAAATATGCATGGTTTACCATCTACATGCAAAAATATCAAATTGAGCATTTTTAAGCTCCTAATACTGTATATATTATGTATTTTTTTATAGGAATAGGAATCCTTGTATTATGTATTTGTTTCATTGTTGTCTTGTGTAAACATCACACTGCAATCTAAGTTCCTACTGATGACCTTCTTTAGGTGGTCCGCTTAGATTGTGTTATAGCGAGTAGGGACCGAAACCACGCTATAAATTTTGTGATGTTCGTAATGTTTTGTTTATTGTTGTGTGTTTGTTGTCTATTTTTTATGGATATTATAAATATTACGAATACTTTTTATATCATTTCATTTTTTTTTATTTATTTTTAATGTACTAATACAGGATTAAATAAATACAACATCAGGGAAAGGCTTTCGTAAACGTGAAGGATAATAAAGATAGATAATTCAAATATGCTTAAAATCAGTTTTACCTAATTAATGCATTAACTATCCTATTACGGCATCACTGGTTATAAAAAATGGCTCATGTCAAACCATTATCTGTTTCAAAGAAAAAGAGAAACAAACTCTTGTTTACAAAGAT
>JAYJMI010015343.1:0-12793 GCA_036873855.1 Sarsia tubulosa
TAGAAACTTGTATATATTTATTGTTAGTGTGGTTATGGGCCTTTGGCCTAAATACCGAAATACATACATACATACATTAGATGGAAGAAATGAAATAATGTGGAAGATTTCTCAAGTACAATAATGTTACTATTGTTTTGTAACTTTTGTAAAGAGAAATCTTTTCAACGTAAAATTATGATCGAAAATATGCCTTAACAAAAGAGCAGAGCGACAACAAAATGAATTGAAATTTTCGGCTGATATTAGATAGAATGAGTATTTATTTTATGAAATAAGTTTATAGTTCTTACATAATTATAGAACACAGGTCTTTTATGTTTATATTTCGTATTTTTATCTGATTTTTTTTTCATGTTTTAGTTTAGCTACTCAGTTGTTTGAATAGTTTATTAGACCATGTGTTATAAAACTGCATTTGTTTATAGATAATAGCCTGATGACAATACTTGAACATCAATATGAATCCAGTCTTCGTGAGAATGAAATCCTTCTACCTTACACATCGTCAAGTCCTCGTGGTAACAACAGTACGCACCGACAAGCAGTACAACCTACAACACAGAATTGCTTTGTATCTCACACTAAACGAAAAAAGAGACAAGTTGTAAATGCTTCGTGTGGTGTTTCTGCTACTGCTACCCATGGAGATAGCTCCAGTGGTAAGTAGAAATGATTATTACCTTATTAGTTATTTTCTATTAGGCCCGATGTCACCGGAATTGTCATATAAATTCAACTCCGTCCGTCCGTTCGTCTGTAACGTGTTTTTCTCAGAATCCCTTCAGTTGTTATTTCTGATTTTTGAATGAAGTTACAGGGTCGTAAATGAACAAAAATGACTTTTCCCAACTTTACTTTAATTATTTTTTTCTGAAATTTTGCACGAAGTAAAAGAGTGTTATACAGTCAAAACTGGCATAGTTGCCAGGTTACACCAAAAATTGTTGTTTTTCTAAAAAGAGGATCAAAAGGATATATACAATTCTTTTTGCTACACATACATTATAAACTGATGGGATTGATTACATACTAGTTATTGGATCCCCGGCTTTGCCGAAGGGATCCTATAAATTCACCTTCTTCCGTACGCAACGCATTTTTCTCAGAAACCGTTCATCAGACTTTCTGATTTTTTGCATGAAGTTAAAGGGCCATGAATGTAGGAAAGTGACGAAGCCTGATTTTTGCCAAAATTCTTATTGTCCTGCAATTGGGTTCTAAAGGTCAAAATTGGCCCAAAAATCAATATTTTTCAAAATATCTCAAGATCCCTTCATTAACTTTTTTTCATTTTTGCACAAAGTTAGAACTAAATGAAGGCTTCAAACTGGCATAAGTGTCATTATTCCGAAAATTCTTGTTTGCTGGTAAAAGTACCAATTCATTTGAAATTTTGTACAATGATAGATATTATTAAAGTGTAGTATTTGATCCTGCATTTTTTTCATAATTTTGCTCATTTGCTGCATGATGAGGTCAAAAAGTCAAATATGTGACATTAATGTTGATGTAAAGGTTTTAATATTTCTTTTTATTTAATGGAAGTTCATTTAATGTATTTTTATATGTTTTTAAAATGCTGCTCATGTTCTGCATTATATGGATAGTAATAAGGAAAAATTGGAATGAAAGGTCTGGTTCAACTAACTAAAAATTAAACTTATCGGGGATCCACTGGCAATTTATCCCTTGTGTTTGCTGCTTTCAGGGAAGTTGTAAAAATGGATTCACCTAAACTGCAAATAAAATCTTAAGTTAATTATCTACCTATCTAGCCAAGTTTTGCGTCACCAATACACAATTCAACCATTTTAGGAATAAGCTTTGAAATTACTCTTGCTTAGGAGATAACATTGTCATTTTACAATGACAACAAAAACGAAAGGAGAGTTGGTGCTATTAATGATAATATTGATAATACTGTTATTTATCTAGCCTATATATTAACGTCTATTCTTCTCATAAGGATCATTAAATAAGGTAAAATTTTGTTGTTGTAGACCATGACTAGTCTATTTATGTGATCAACCAATCGGTATTCATATAGTTAAAGAGGTTGTTAAGAATCTATGATATTGATAACTCAGTTTAAATATTTTATTAGAAAATGACGTCACTGACGACCCACATGAAGACGAGGATGAAAATGAACATGTAAGAACTTATATATTTCAAAGAAAAAACGTCTTCATTAAGCTGCAGTGAGTTTGACTTAAGGCTCATTGAGTTTCACTTAAGCCTTAGCGAGTTTCACTTAAGCCTCAGTGAGTTTTACTTAAGCCGCAGTGAGTTTCACTTAAGCCACAGTGAGTTTTACTTAAGCCAAATTGAGTTTCACTTAAGCCACAGTGAGTTTTATCTAAGCTGCAGTCAGTTTCATTTGAGCCGCAGTAAGTTTAATACCACAGTGAGTTTCACTTAAGCCTCAGTGAGTTTCATCGAATAGTCATACCGAATATCTATTTTGTAAAATTATATTCTTTTACTCTAGAACTTGGAAGAACATTTACCATCAGCAGCAATATCAGAAGTTGACGAGGAGTGTACGAGCGATTATTCTTTGACTCAACTAAGTCTACACGATGTACAAGACGAACACAGTCTACACGATGTACAAGACGAACTTAGTCTTCACGATGTACAAGACGAAGAAGATAGCAGTCGAATAAATGATGTTGAAGAAACATGCTTCATTCAAAGCCGACCATCTTTATTTACGCCTTCTCTTGCTTTGTCATACGCCAGTGGTGGTGCTAGAATACGTGATGAAACACTAGCATTGAATGAGCAAAGTATAAATTCAGCAGTATTCGCCGACGACTTTGATGAATCTCGTAGTAACTATAACATGCCAGACCCCGAAGAAAAAGCCCTGCTAGACCTTTTAGATCTCGAAGAGAAGCCAATGGATCAGTCAACTTTAACACAAGATTTCCTCATGTTCCCTTTAGAAAATTTAAAGAAAGCAGTTACAAGTATGTTGCTTCTCATTTCCATTTCTTTTTGTTGGTTTCAATTATACTCCCAATTTCAATAATACTCCCAATTGAATGTTAAATTTATAATTATATATCAAAAAGACAATATTTAAAATTTTAAATAAATTTATTTACTTTTAAACCGAAGCTTTACGTGGACAGTACATTATCAAGGTTTGATAAAAGATAATTTTCAAAAATAAAAAAAACATTTTATCAAGCTTTGAAAATGTACTGTGTACGGAAAAGTTTCGGTTTAAAATCACATAAAGTCGAAGTGGTCGTTATAAATCCCGTCTTAAGCCCCTGTCTGTTCGTATTATGTTTGTCTCAGGATCTCCTCATTCGTTTTTACTGAGTTTTTGCATAAATATAAATTTTTGTTATGTGACAAGATGAAGTATTATTTCGAATGTCAGATATATTTGTCCAATGTTCATGTTCATGTTGACATAATGCACGAAACAGTTATGCTTTTAACTTGTGGTTTATTAAAGCAATTTTTTCCGTAATAAGTATGTTTAGCAAGCGTTTGTATCAGATCATTACTATCTAATTCTGCTCATTTGCTGCATGCTAATTCTTATTTTGAGACGAAATAATGATGCTTCCAATTCTGTATATTTCTACTTTAATGTATTTTATGCTCATATTTTGTTCCACAAAGCAGTAGTAATATATAGATTCTACTAGTGAATTTTTCTTGTTTTAACGGGGTCCATTACTAATTTACTCCTGGTATATTGGCCACAGGCTTGCACAGGCACAGGCTAAATTGTTGTTGGATAAAGTTTTGTGTGTTATATGAAATTTATACACACGTTTTCTTTTATAGCCATATCTTTTTTATTCCTTAGATGCTTTAAATAAACCGATGCGACTACCAAACAAAGCATGCTCTTCAGATCAACCAAGTGCTCCAAATGATTCTATGAATGAAACGGTCATTGAAAATCATATGTTTGAAGGTACGTATATCTTTCTCTATACTATAGTTGATCATAATTTAAGCTAAACAAATTCATTTAGATTCATTCAGTAGTAACAAAGTCCTAATTTAATATTTCAATATTTTGAAGTCATTTTTTGTATGATTTGTTACGATAAGTAGTTTTTAAGAATGAGAAGTTGCTATGTGAATTGGTTTGTTATTTTATTAAGGAAGGCTTCGGTACTTGGCGTATCTGAATTGTAAATCTTGCTTGTTTTTAATGTATAATGATGAATGCTGCGTTATTTTTTGTTTACTCTCTTTGTTAATTTAGAAGAACCTCCTATTTCACTACCGTCGTCGACATCCCGTCACGCCGTGTGCCCACCCATAATGTCACCCCCTCTGATGCGTGCTACAAATGACGCAGAGTCATGTTATAGCACCAACGATCAGCCCGTATCGGAGCAAGCAAGTTATCAATCCGCTACTACCTGCACTAATAAAAGGTAACTTACTACATTAAACGAAAATGTAGGCTAAAGATATTTTTTGATGCAATGCGTGTTACTAACTACTGTTTAATTTTTAAATTTGACACTGGTGTGTTAAGTTTAACAAGTTTAAGTTTAAGAAATTTAACGGAGAGTGATTAAATTATGAAAGAAAATACCTAGTCCATTCTGGATTCCTGCTATTGTAAACGGTAATTTGTTGATACAATAATCAAGATAAAATAGAAGTTGCAAGTTTCATTGATATTATCATAAATGATATTATCATAAATGATATTACTGTTATATTTTAGTATGCGAGATGTGTCAACTGCAGAAACACGCCTGAGTAAAGCGAGAACAGCTGCTACTTCGCTCGAAAGAGAGTTTCAAGGTATGTTCGCTAGGGGTTACTTTGCATCCTTTGGTTTGTTTAGGCATTGTCAGAAACGAAATTATAGAACTGAAATTTGATTGTTACATTTTAAAGCAATAGCACTTAACGCTTCATTTAAGATTATAAAAGCTCTCGCTTTTCAGTGGATACTAAGATACTTTTAGTGGATACTAAGATACTTTGTTGTTTTTGATATAAACCTTAAGTTGGTTACTTTTTGCAATAACTTTGACGAGTTATAAAATGGTTCTTTTTGGACCCACGGCTTCGCCGAAGGAGTCCTATAAATGTACTCTTGTCCGTCCTTCCGTTCATCCGCAACACTCAGATCGCAGGATTCGCTCTTTAATAAATGAACAAAAGGTCATAAATTCGGTCATAAATGAACAAAAGTGACGAAAACAACAGATTTTTGTTGAAAATTCTTGTTGTCTTGGAAACAGGGCCAAAAGGTCAAATTTGGACCAAAATTAATCTTCTTTCAATATAGCTCAAGATCCGTTCATCAGAGTTTTTTTATTTTTTATTTTTTTATTTTTTGTACAAAGTTAGATGAGTATAATAATGTCATAATTCTGAAAATTCTATCGTGTTTGTAACTAGGATCAAAAGGTCAAAATATATCACGTAAAGAACCTTTCGTTGATTTTCTCTGCTTTTTGGATGAAGTTAAAGTTTCATAAATGAAGAAAAGTGATGGAGCCAGTTGTTTTTGAAAAATTCTTAATTACATGGGGTAACAAGGTCAAAAGGTCAAATCAGTTTGTTTTATCTTTTTCACAAATAATTTAATTTAATAGTTTTTAATTCCGGGGGTCCACTGGTAATTTATCCCTCGTTAAAACATATTCTAGTTTTTCGAAATTAAAATCTTCTCTTGGTATTGTTTTTAGAATAAGGGTTTCCTTTACTTTGATATATTTCATAAAAAAAAATAAAAAAAATTAAGATATGCTTAAAATAACTCCTATATACAAATACTATAATTTCCATTGAAATTTCAATATAAGTTCTGAAACATTGCTATAAATTTAAAATCTTTTTTTCTAAATTTTGCTTTCTTCAGTTTTAATGAATTCATATTAAAAACATTACTCTTTTAATTTATTAAAGGTCTTGAAATCTGGACATCGCAATTACTTTCTGATCTACAAAATCCACCAGAGAGAAGCCGAGCTGACGTTGAAACACAAGCCCATTTTATGCCCTTGCGTGAAATGAACGAGGACGAATCTTCCGGTGACGACAGAGGTTCGATAAGTTACCATATTTCATACATCAGTTGATCAGTTTTGATACGGAATTCATAATCTTATTCGTTAAAATATTTATTATGCGGAAGTCTTATTATTCGCGTTCTATTATTATTTAAAGTATATAAACAAACTGATTATTCGTAAACTGAAGACATCTGATCTGATCGGCATACACGTGAACGACACATTCACTTTAAACTACTTGGTTAATTTTTTGGTTAGTGAACCTGTAAATTTCAAATGTACTAAAACCAAGTAGCTAAATATTATACGATAGTATTTTTATATTTAAATTTGTCCATATGACTTAGAATAAGATATCAAAAACTGTAAATGTTTATTTATTTTTTGTTTTGTAGATATTACAAATCCATAGAAAGTCGACGAATGCAAAAGAAAGTGACTGGACGTAAAATTTTAAAAAAGAAAGAATTATTATAATTGGATATGGATAACCGCAATCCAAATAACATCAGGAAACAACACAAGATTACTGAGGTCATAAAACTTTTCGTAGAAACCAAACCATTGTTTTTATGTCTGTATGGTTACTACGCGATATGAATACCTTTTAACTTTCAGTACACGATTTGGAGACCTAAAAATTCAATAAACTGGTTTGCGGTTCATTCAGCTCTAAATAAAGATTAAACTATTACTACTACTACTCTAGGTAGTTGCTTGGAATTTTAATTGAGTTACCTAGCAACAAGAGCACCGATCTGACATATATAAATCAGTAAATCAGTGTGTTACCTATAGAATAAGATTATCAGGCATAAGACATAACTAGAAAGTAAAAAGTCGCGGTAAAATTCAGGCCATCAAGCTATTTATTTCTGTACATAAATTATTAAAAGGAGAATATTTTGATTTGTATTTACAGCCAGGAAAATATGTAAAAATATTTAAATTAAATTTTAGTTTATATTATATAAAAATATATTTTTTTTTTTGAATGCCTTATCATCATCAGTCGAGTCGTAGGAAGGGAATGGATTAGGTGAGGAATTTATTTTCAGATTTTATTTTGTAGGTGATAAACAAAATGAAATAGACCTAGCTTTTGTAACCGAGGAAACATAGTCTGGATTGATTGATGTCGCTTTTTGAACCCAAAATTAAAATAAATATATATGACTAAAGCTAGGTCTATTTCATCTCTTTTATCAATTCATCTTAGGTTCAAAAAGTGACATCAAAGACCATCCAGACTATGTTCTCTCAATTCCGAAAGCTAGGTCTATTTCATCTTGTTCATTACCTACAAAATCTATTTTAAAGAGTTCCAATGCATTAGTAACAACAGAAAGACGGTGAAAACGAATTGCTTCACGAAAAGGTCAAATTCCTGTAAAACCAATCAATTCACATAGACAACAATAAAACGATATGGAGCAAAATGGTGGTTGGAAAAATTAGAAATCTTCTGGAACAGCTCAACTTTACCATAAAACGAGTGAAAACTAGGTCCGGTGATGCTTAGGTGGCTAGTCCGTATTTTTCATAAAACAAAGTAGTTTTGTGCTTTGTTCTTTAAAAAACGAAAAATCAGAAATGGTGGAATTATGGCGTTCAATACCCACGAATAGTAAAACTTACAGAAAAGTAGAAAAATATTTGAGTTTCAGGGAAAAGACCGCATATACTTAATCATTGAGGACCGATTGATTGCGAATACAATTTTTTTAGCAGAAAAATTTACCTATTTAGGAGTTATCAGTAACCTCGTTTACAGAACAAGCGTTCTTGTCTTAACGAAAATTTATTCTAGGAACGAGGTTGAAGTTATCGGTTTATTCCAAAGATACCGATGCTTTGCCTATTTATAAAGTTATAGGGGAACCACGAGTAAACTGTCATGTTATAGTGGAACCACGAGTAAACTGTCATGGTTCCCCTTGAACTACAACCATGGGCGTAGCAGACTTTTTCTTATTTTAAGGTTTTTTTCATTTCACCACAAGCATTAAATAACGATTTGATCATTGATAAAATTGAAAATGCTTGGCTCGGACAATTGGCGAGTGTGTGTTAAGACTTAGGACCTTAGGAATCTAGGAATTAAGTGAAAAAGTCGTAACCACTTGGAACAGGAGCTTAGTGCCCAGTCTCCACTTGGGAACCTTTGTTTTCCCAATTAAAGGCGAAAAACCTTAAAAATTATGTATCTATGTTTAGTCAGAAATTAGGATTTTTGTTGAAATGATACATTTGTCTAATGTATTATGACCGTGATTGTATATTCTTTAATCTACTTCAAGTTAAACATTTCTTGTGTTGTGTTGTTTTTAAATTAAGTCAACAGGAATTTCACGTGAATAAAAATAAGCAACTTTAACAACCTGCATAAACATAAGTTTCCAGTATAAAACAATATTTACATAAAAATTTTCTAATTGTGTTAATTTGTTCAACAGACCTGTAATAAAATTAAAGAAAAATTATTTGAACAGATTTCTATTGTATTTAAATACTCGTAAAACAACATTTTGATATAAATTGGATGCAATTAGCCTCACCCCCTCAGTAGCAGTTTTATTTTTGCATAATAAGGTATTCAGCTGATTTGTGATACAGCATAAGAGACGAGATGAAGTTGCTGTTTTTAGCATGCTTGCTATATGCTGTACAATGTGACGAAGAAAAAGACGTGAAAGTAAGATGAGTTAATTTTTACTTGTTTTTAGTAAAGATTAACCCTGTTTAAGAGCTTCGATTTTCCTTCTTTTTAACTTAATTCTTCATTGGCAGCAGTTGTATACACCTATTTACCGTAAGCCATCCGCCATTATGGATTTTAAAACTTAAGTTCTAGAAAAAATGAAGTGTTTATTTGAAATCCTTGTCGATTACACTACACAAAAAATTTCAACACTTCCTAACAATCAGAACAAAAGTTACAAATACGGATTTTTGCCTAGAATTGAACGTAAAAATGCTTTTTACCCCTCTAAATAGTGTTCAGGCTCTTTTTACCCCCTAAATACAATTTCTTTTATTCCTATAACTTTTTTTCCAGTCTTCAAATTAATACAAATATGTAAAAAAGCTTATTTTTTGACGAGGAATCCGAATATTAGTATTCATTTTTGATATAAATTACTAATAAAAAAGCGGATCCTTACAGTAAATAGGTGTACTATATAATCATAAATGAGATAAAAAAAACGTAAAACTTATAGTTCATTTTCGCTAATAAAGAAATATAAAAATTGTACTAAAGTTTTTGTTTACGTTACTTTGTTTTCTATGATTGATATTGTATTTCTGATTTAAATAATTTTCTTTACAGGATTATTTGAAGAAATTTGGCTACTACAACCCAAATGCTTTCGATGCTAGCTCTGATATTAAGAACGCAATCAAAACTTATCAAAGTTTCTTCCACTTAAACGAAACAGGTACCATCAACAAGGAAACTTTAGTAATGATGGCCAAACCTCGTTGTGGTGTTGCTGACAAGGGGGCGGGTGGTAATGCTTTTCATGGCGCAAAATGGCCATGGAGAATGAAATCATTAACTTATGCTTTCCAAAACACAGGTAAAAATATACATTTTCATCATTTGACAAGACACTTTTTAGAATTATTATATAGTTGGCAATTATATAGTTGGCAAGCAATAAAATTTCTTAAAAATCCTAAAAATTGTTGTAAAGTTTTTTAATTCTTTAGTAGAATGACGTCATCAAATAAAAGTTTTTTGGAAAATGCAGAGCGCATTATTTACTTATAAGGTTGGTTTTAACCAATCTAATTGCATAAAATCTCAAGAAATCACATACGGGTGTGATTTTAAAAAAATAATGATATTATACTTTTTTTCCACTACGTTATCAATTAATAATTATTCTTAGGAAGAGATCTAAACAGTGGTACAGTAAAAGACACAGTGAGAAGAGCATTTGGAGCCTGGGCTCAAGTCGCACCAATATCATTCAGAGAAGTCAGTGGCCGTGGAAATATGAACATTGCGTTAGTATTTTTTTATTTACCAATGGTAAAGTATCCCAATTCTAAAGTAAATATTAAACCTTATAGACGCCAAACCATTATCAACGTGTAAATAAATTTTAGAAGTTCTTCGTGTTCTTTCGTTTTAGATTTTTGTCACGTTCCCATGGAGATAACAGTCCATTTGATGGAACAGGTAGAGTTCTTGCGCATGCGTACTTCCCCCCTAATGGGATGATACATTTTGACGAGGATGAATACTGGACAGTTAACGGTGCTCGAGGTAGTACAAATTATTAATTACTTGCCAGCTTTCATGCATATAGAAATTAATTTGTTTCTCTTGTAAGCGTTCATTTAGATAAAAAATATATTTGCTTTTCTTGCAAGCGTTGATTTATATAAAAATTAAGTTGCTTGTTCTATTGCAGGCCCTAATTTATATGATTTAAACTAGCTTGTTTTTCTTGCAAGCATTGATTTATATGAAAACTGATTTATTTCGCGTGCAAACGTTGATTTATGTAAAAACATTATTTGTTTCTCATGCAGGTATTGACTTTTATGAAATTGCTACACATGAAATCGGACACGCACTTGGTCTCGATCATTCAAATGTACGTGGGACCGTCATGTGGCCGTCATATAATGGATATCGCAGAGGACTGCGGTTACATTCTGACGATGTAGCAGGAATCCAAAAATTATATGGAAGACGTAAATATCATTAAGTTTCTATTTTTTTTCCGGTGGCTTTAGTGGAGTGTTATATGTTTACTTTGCTACTACTATACCCAGCCTGAAAATTTCTCATTTGTTATTCGCCTGTCGAAAAGCGAACTGCAACATTTTTCAAAGGACTTCTTGCCTAGATACCGATGACGTCACAATCCACGGTCAGAAAAGTATTTTATTTAACAAAAATTAACATAATATATACCAATCGAAAGATCTTTTGGGGCGTTAAGATTATTTCTTAACAAAAGACAATTAGCTCAAAATGTACGGTAACCGAAATATAAAGTATTCTTTAATAGCGTGATATGACAAAAACAGGACGGTCAAAATATATATTAAAAAAAATATGAAGTTCGTATATACCACTTAAAAGATCTTTTCATACTGTTAATTATTTTCGAAAAAACCTTTATGTGTAAATGTACGGTAGCCAATAATTTTACTTTGTGTTTCAGGAACCGGTGGCGGAACCAACACTGGTGGAGGAGGTTGCACTAAAACTGACGGTAACAAATACTGTCCAGATTGGAAACGAGGTGGTTACTGCACAAATAATCAATATCCTGATGTGCGAAAGATTTGTGCAAAGAGTTGTTATTGTTAAAGAAAAATTTAAGCTTCTCAATAAAAAGTAGTTTTCATTTTTCACTCTAGAATAAAGTTTGAATATAAAGTTATGAAAATGATCAGTTTAAATAATTTCTATAGGGAAAAAACAGTATATGTCAAAGCAACGACGTATAACTTAAGCAATGTTATATAGCTACAACTTTTACTATATGATATTCATGTCTAATTCAACATGTGAATGTTATACTATACTATTTTTGTTATACTACACAAAAAATACAAACAAATGCACCGAAATAATCCATATGAAATAGATATATACCAACGGCAAACACATATTCGTGTTTGCCGTTGGTAAGCCAGTCATCATAAGATTCTTGTATCTTCCCCTTAAAAGGCTTATTCCAAGAGACATCTGGGGCTTGTATGTATTTAGTACACCCCCCTGGAACAATCACAGATTCAATTTTCAATTTTTGCAATGCTTTCTTAACGTCATCAGTAAGATGGGCTTCAAAAGAATCCCAAGCTAACAAACGTTTACGGAAAGAAAATTGTCCCAAAACATCTTCACATCAACGCAATGTTAATTTTTCATTCTTCCAACCGTTGGCAGAGCTGGCAACTGAACATTTTCTTTTGAATTCTTCATGAAGAGCTGTGCTTTCCCGTTTAGCACCTTTGAATACAATGAAGGGTTTACATCTGCTTCCATCCGCTTTCCCGGTCAAACATACAGACACACGGACCTTGTCATGTCCAGTAGATTTCATTGGAACTTCTCTGGAGCCTGTTTTCTCAACGGTTGTATTAGACACCATATCATTCCAAACCGGTGTTTCATCCATTGCAATTATATCAGCATCCTGAAAATTGAATTGTTTTTGGAGTCGACGGATGTGCAAAACATATGACACGAGACGATCGATCAATCATATAGAATGGGTCTTTTTGAGCAGTCGTTGTTTTTCTTTGAAGAGAGAACCCATGTCTACGCATAAAAGTTTCACACCATCCACCGCTAGCAACAAATGAGTCTTGAGTGGCGGGATCGCTGTTTTTCTCGTTGAACATGCTTTTTGCTTTCCACAATATCATTTTGCGGCTGACATGCAACATTTTACTCCGTTGATCATATATCCAATGTACTAAGTTCTCTTCTAAATCTTCATCTATGCATTTTCTTCCTCCCCCGTCGAGACGTTGTCTGTTTGTTTTAGTTGTGTTTATTTTTTCTTGGTCTTTCTTCCATTCTCTTACGCATTTAGGTTGTACATCGAAATGTGATGCAGCCGATCGATTGCTGTTTGCCTCTGCATAAGTGACCACTTGTCTTTTGAATTCCATAGTACATTCACGTTTTTTCTTCCCTTTAGAGGAAGCTAAATCACTTATATATATAGTCTGATAAAGAATTATCTTTATATTAAAATTATTGTGTTTGAATTGGTGTAGAAAAATATTACTAC
>JAYJMI010015454.1:0-12785 GCA_036873855.1 Sarsia tubulosa
TTTTTTTAAAAAAAATTCGAATGTTTTTTTTACAAAACTCCACGTGGTAATTCGTTTTTCAAGTGTGCTGCCTGAAAAAAAGCCCGTTTCCTATCCCGTAGTATATGTCCCTGGCAAAAGGCAACACCCAAACATTTTCAATAAACATTAGTAAACAATAAATATTCACTTCTTTTCTTTCTTTTTGGTGGCTGCCTTTGCCTTATTTGCTTTTTGTTGTGATTTTTTGAGTTTTTTCTTTTGCTTTTTGGAATCTGCATCTTCAGCAACACCATCAGCTTCTGTTATTTCATTTATTGTACTCGGAGGAAGTTCTTCTACTGTAGTTACACTAGAAGCTAACGTTTTAATAGTATTGGAATCAACAACATGCCAAAACAAAAATGATCCTTTCAGCAGTAATGCTGGAGAACTTTGCGACCTGTATTTTTGAGATGATGCTCTAGCAGCTGCATTATTGATTGAAACTATTTCACCAATTGAAGTACAAAGTTCTAAAATACATTACTTGATATTAAATGCTAAACAAACAGTGAAAAATATAAATTTGTTGTCCATACATGATTTTCCATTATAGTTCTCTTAGTTGTTCCAAAACTCTCTTAATTAAGTAAAAGGAACTTGCATGGTAACATGGGAAAATTTTAATATACTAATACAAATAAAAATTGGCATTTCTAAATTGACATTTTCATTCCCAAGAAGTCCTGTTTTAAATAGTAAAAAGATTGAAAAAGAAAAAAGAGACATTGGTCCTAACAAAAATTTATCCTTACCACTTTTATCAGCATCTAGTATTGGGGAGAAAGCATCTGGTATTTGTATCTTTGCACCTACTTTTCCAATGAAAGCATTTGGATGAGATGACCCTACTGCATTCACAGTGCAAAAACCAATATAACATGTGCTATCGCTGATAGTTTGTTGCAGTATAAAATACTTACTCTCATCAGTTCTAAAACAAAAATAATTACACAATGAATTATTTAAATTATGTTTTATAGAAGTATGTTTTAACCTTGCTAGCAAGACTGGTAATAATTTCGGAAAATTTGTAACTTTGATGATTTTGAGTAATAAAATACAACTATAATTGCAACAAATACAAGAAGTACAAGAAATTGAATAAAATTTAAAGCAAGATAACAAATCTGATATGAGTAGTAAGTGTATAAATTATATAAATTACCCATAAGTGATTATCAACTCAAAGTGTTGGTTTTCTGGAGTTTCGTCTTCTGGGTCTAGAGCAGAAAACACTCCTTTCATTTTGACATTTGAAATTTCTTTAGGAGGTAAAGCGTCAAGATTATCGTTCAGCGAAAGTTTAATAAAGGAATTTGCTTTTCTTGTGTCGATAAAGGTTTCCATGTTTAATTGAGCGATAGATTCTACCACAAAGTCAAATTCCGTTTGATCTGCTTCTTTTCTGGTCTAAAACGATAAATTAAGATTAAACTTACTTATTAATGTAAAACATGAATTTTTAACTATCAAAATATATAAAATAATGTACTACTTGATATGACAAACTTCTACAAACTTTAAAAGCTACTCAGGAATTTCAGGAATTTCAGTTGGAAGAGTAACAAGAAAAATTTACTGCTGGACTCCCAGTAATTATTTTTGAAATCTAATGAACGGATCTTGAGATTAAGGTATGCCTATTTTTAGCGCAAATTTATCTTGATTTCCCAAAGAAAATTCAGTATAGTCATTCTATAAATCTTATTATATAAATCTAATATCATGCAAAAAACTAGAAAAATCTAATCAGCGGATCTTGAGATACAGGGCAAAATGTGAATTTATGGCCCAAATTAGCCTTGCTTGCCCAAAACAATAATTTTTGGTAATATAGGAATAGTATCAATTTTTACCTCTTATTTTGCTATAACATTATGTACAAAAGTAGAAATCTATAGAACGGATCTTGGGAAAAGTCTCGCTTCATCAGTTTTTAGCCATTATGAATGCTTATCATCATGCAAAAAATAAGGAAAAACAAAAGAGCCAATTCTTAGAAAAGTTGATGGATGAATGGGCAGAAAAACGGACGAGCCTGATATGAACTTATATATTATATATTATTTACTCTGTTGGCAAAGCTTGGAGTCCAATAAGTGTCTTTTTCCCTTTGACAAATATTGCCTTAACTATTAATATTCCTTAGTACAGACGTTTTTATTCATTTATTTTATTTTTAGTCATAATAACTTTGCTTGGCATATGGTGATGGTGATCACACTAGTATACCTTATTTTAGGCTTAATTAGGTGTGCTGCTGATGTGTAGTTACAGAAGTTTTTTATAATAACTACTATTTATGGGGTGTGATCTGTCATACTCTTAAATCATGTATGGTGTAGTGCCGAGGCTGAGTGCTATTGCTTGCCATTCATGACCAGGCTTGTTATTTCTACTTATAATACCATTACAGTAGGGCAGACAAACCTTTCGTTCGTTAAAAAATTGATAAAATCAAAAGATACAAAATAATTATGCATTATATGACAAACATTGAACTTTAGTATGTAAGTGTAAGAAACGCATCTAGTGGAAAATGCACAATTACATTTCTACAAATAATAAATCTTTCTTTCAATAATTTTGTATTCTAAGATAAGAGTAGTAAGAGTGGAAACTTGAAGAATTTGTTCTCATAACATTGCTAATGAACCTTTTATTGAATTAGTTGAGCAAATTCTTCAAACTATTTTTACAATCTTTTTCTGTTTTTTAATTTCTTAATTTATTTGGTTTTACTGTGGTTTACTTATAATAATAAACAGTATATATATTTATTTTCTTATTTCTACCTTCTAATCTTTTACCAATTGGTGTATATAACTTTGGCCAGATCTGTATATGATCTCTCCATATGGAATATATATACCATACTTTCGGTGTGACTGGTTGAGGATCCTCCCAGCACTGAGAGTACTTCGAGCTGCTGGTTGTGACTCACGCTCTACTAGCATCTAATGATGTAAGTCACTCAAATCAGTATAGGCCAGGTGGCACAGTCGGTTATCTGCGCTGTTGATCTGTAATGGAGATTGTGGATTCGAGCTCACTTCGGCCAGAATTACTGCATACCTCTCAATATAGAATATATTAGTGTCTTTTATTACTTGGTGTATATAGACCCAATATTGCAATATATTACTATAATAAGTATAATCAACTTTCATACTATTTACTTAGGTATTTAGTATTAATTTTGATTTGTATGATATGTGTGTATTGTTTTTGATAATTTTTTGGTAATATTTCTTTTTTTCACATTGTGTATGTCTGGTTAAGATATCTTCTATTTTATTTGTCTCTTCTCTATCTTATGTTAACATTTCAGAATATATTCTATATGGAGAGATATGCAGAAATTCTGACTGAAGTGGGGTTCGAACCCACAACCTCTGTTACAGGTCAACGGCTCTCTAACCGACTGTGTTACCCGGACAGTATTAATACTAACTGAACTATAGTTGTTATGTTGTATTTATTTAGTGATAAAAATATACTAGACCCGCTCTGGTTCATATATTAAAACCGCTTATTATTACTGGCGACGACTACGGACCAGAGTGCGAGACAACAGATTGTATCTTATCAATTGGCCAAATCAATAAATTATGGCATCATTGAAATGCTAATCCTAATCCATCATTGATGCTAATCCTGGCAGCACGTTAGAGCTTTTTAACAAGTATGTTGAAAGAATTAGGCTAGTATTCGATTTAGCCTTTCGAAAAGCTGATGGAACAGGATATGAACCATCAGAAAGAGAAAAGAAGTCAATGTTACTATTTCGCGGAGGAGATGATATGCGTGATCTATTTCAACATGTTGGCAATGTTACAAATGAAGACAACTTCGACCAAGCAATTGTCAAGATAACCGATGGGCTGAAAACATGAACAAACAGTGTTGTTCAGCGAAATCTTCTTCTAGCCAACTTCCCACAAGGCACAAAGTCTTTTGACAGATGGTCCAAAGAAGTCACTAATGCAGCAAAGTTGATTGACTTTGCAAACTATGATTGGAACCAAGCCGCAGTGGATGCAATCGTGTTGCAAACTACGAACCCAAAACTACGAGAAAGAGCATTACAAGATAATGTTTCATATAATGGACTTCTAAAGCTTGGAATCGCAAAAGAACAATCGGCAAAATGAGCAGCGTTACTTGAAAAAGCTAGCGGTCAAGCAAATCCTCATGATACAACATCTGAAGAAGTTAGAAGGTTACAAAATGAAAACCGAAAACTCAAGGCTAGATTCCCCAAAACCTCCTGTACTCGATGTGGTAACTCCAAATGTGGAAAAGGTAATAAGTGCCCTGCTATGGGACAACAGTGTACATTCTGCTCCAAACCAAACCACTTTGCGAAAGTCTGCAGATCAAAGCGCGTCAACCAGAAAGAAACTTCAAAACGAATCTCAAGTGCTGAATGAAGACAGTGATTCATCAGAAATTTCAAGCAGAATAGTGGTTGGCAAGCTTGAATCGACATCAATCAGCGCCAAAGTCAATATTAATGGTCTTCACTGCTGCAAAACAGATTACTTCTCCCTAGCTACTGATACAGGTGTTTCCAAAACAGTTCTGAATCGAGAAGATTGGTTAAAGATCAAAAATGACTGCAAGTTTGTAAAGACCTCAAAGAAATTTCGACCATTTGGTACGTCTTACCGTCTACCAATTAGAGGCAAATCAAAGGTTACCATTAAAGCTGAGAATGGAGCCAAAATTGAAACGTATGTATATATACTAGATGACGCAAAGGAACAATCTCTACTTGGAGAAAGTGATGCAAAGAGATTGGGCATTGTGAAATTCAATCCAAAAGGGGCTGCAGAAGAGGTTACTGATGAGACAGTTAATCGAATAAGCTACCCCTGCAAAACAACAACCTCCAACAGTCAGAGTCATATTACAGATAGCCTTCAAGATAATGTCAGTAGGAACATGGAGAGCATAATGAAAAGATTCGATCCATTACAGATAGAAATAGACAACATGTTAAAGGAAGATATAATCGAAGGCCCTCTCGAAACAGAAGAACCAGGGTCATATCTAAGCAACCTGGTAATTACAGAAAAGAAGTGGGATCCAAACCAAATCAGAATAACACTAGATTGTCAACAAGTGAATAAAGACATATTTCAGACGCACGAACCTATACCAACAACTGAAGAATTACGCCACAGTCTTAAAGGGAGCAATCGGTTCTCGGTTATAGATATCACCAACTGTTACCATCAATTCGAAATAGAACCCAATGCCCGAAAGCTGTTTACCTTTCGCACTCCCTGGGGTATCTTCAGATACAAACGCATGGTGATGGGTACTAGTCCTGCTTCGAGTGAAATACAGAAGAAGATTCGAGAGACCATCAAGAAATGTCACAATTCTATCAACATAAAAGACGATATCCTCATTTTTGGAAAAAAAGGCGAACATGATCACCATTTGGTTATGGTTTTACAGACCTTATATGACAAAGGTCTCACCTTGCGCAAAGAGAAATGTTCACTAGGGAAGTCTGAAGTAAAATGGTTTGGCAATATCTATACAAAAGACGACATGTCTCCAGACCCAGAAAAGTGCAAAATTATTAAAGAATGAGCAGAACCTAAGTCATGTGCTGAAATCAAAAGCTTCCTGCAGACAGTGCAATTTAATGCAAAATTTCTATTCGGTCGCAATGGTGAAAAATCATATCCAGAACTAACAAAACCGCTCCGAGATCTAACTAAGAAAAACAGCAAGTTTACATGGAGAAAAAGGAATCCCAAGCCTTTCAACAGCTGAAACAAAGATTATGCAGCAACAGAGTACTGGTTCCATACAACACCGCTTTACCCACACGTCTATATGTAGATTAAAGCCCAATAGGAACCCAAGCTACTGTTGCTCAAAAACATCCATCAACCGACGGAGGCGATGTCTGGCGACCAGTTAATCACACTTCAAGAAGCTGGACCCAGGCAGAAGCAGGCTATGGGCAGATTGAAAGAGAAAGCAATGGCATCTTAACAGGGATGTTTATGAACAAAATGTATACCATAGGGGCAGATATTGAAGTAGTAACCGATCATAAGCCGCTACGAGTAGACCGGCACAGAACAAAGTTGCTACCCTTCCGTTATAAAGTTGTTTACGAACCAGGTGACAAAACACCCTGTGATTATGGTTCAAGACACCCACCTGTTGCAGAGTTTACAGATAGAATCATTCAAGATTGGGCAGTCAAAAGTGGGAACGAAATCCTAATAAATAGAGTCGTTGAAGATCTACTACCACAAGCTGTGACATTAGTTATGTTACAATCAGAAGTTGCAAAAGACCCAACTATGATTCAACTAACAGAGGACATAGTAACAAATAAATACTGCAGAAATTCCCTCAGTCAATTGAAGAAAGTTTTTGCAGAATTATCATTCATCAATGGTATCATAGTAAGAAGCGAACAAGTCATCATTCCTAAATCAATGGAAGCAGATATTATTGGTATTGCACACAAAGGCCATGCCGGTACAGATAAAACGTTAAATCTCCTTCGTCAAACATGTTGGTTCCCAGCAATGGCTCAAAAAGTTAAACTCTTTGTACAGTCATGCTTACCATGTAATGCTGCCATATCAAATGTTACCCCACAACCGCTGCAACCTAACCTCCTACCAAACAGACCATGGCAATGTCTCCATGCTGATTTCAAGGGACCCATAGGTTCAAAATACTACCTTCATGTAATCATTGACCAGTACTCAAAGTACCCAGAAGTAGATATAGTCAAGTCAAAATCCTTTGCCGCACTAGAACCATGTTTAGATCGCATAATCGCTTCACACGGTATTCCAGAAAGAATATCCACTGACAATGGATCACCATATTTTGGTCATGAAATGGCTGAATATACAAAACGTAATGGTATCAAACACGACCCAGTAACTCCTGAGGACCCACAAAGCAATGGGTTTGCAGAGAGTTTTGTTAAACTACTCTGCAAATTTCTCCATACCAAGATCATTGAAGGTCAAGATCCCAAGAAAGAACTTCAAAATTATCTACTGCTATACCGTGCAACCCCTCATTCAAGCACAGGTAAATCTCCTGCTGAAATGCTTAATGGGCGTAAATTAAAGACAAAACTCCCACAGATTTTCTCCTTAGCTGAAAGTCAAGAAAAGCAAAAGATACGGCAGTACCACAATGAAAAGAAGTTGCAACAGAAAAAGTATTTTGACAGACGCAGAAATGCTAAGAACACACCAGTTAACCATGGCGATAAAGTACTAATAAGACAAAAGAAATCAACCATCAATGCTCCTTTTGATCCCAAGCCATACAAGGTGATCAAAGTTGTAGGCAACAGAGTAACAGCCGAAAGAGGTGAAAGCAGGAGAACACGCGATAAAAATTACATCAAAGTGTTAAAGCCACGGCCAGAAGAACTCATTCCGTCATAGGAAAATGGCAACAATGCACCAAGAACTAACTACTACCACCATGACATAGAAGGGATCAATATTCACAAAGAAATATTGCAACCCCAACATATACATGAAGATGCTGTCGATATAGACAATTCTTCAGATAACTCTACCATTGAAGTGCAAGACCCAGAGATTTTGCCACAAGACATCGAAGAAGTAGAGGAGCAACCAAATTCTCTCTTTGTCATAGATCAAGAAGAACAGAATCGAATGAACGAAATGTTCCAAAACATATATAGCATTAAAAACACACACGATATTCCACCTCAATGTTCAACCGTAACCGAATCACCTTCGAAACGAGTATTACGAGTATTACGCAGTCACAACAAAAATCTGACATGGAATAAAAGAATGAACAGTGAAAATGTTATTATTGAACAATCCAATGACAATGCAGATAAGTAACTGCAAAGAAAGTAGTATTAATACTAACTGAACTATAATTGTTATGTTGTATTTATTTAGTGATAAAAATATACTAGACCCGCTCTGGTCCATATATTAAAACCGCTTATTATTACTCGGACTATACTGACTTCAATGACTAATGCCATTACAAGTTAGTACAGAGTGAGTCACAACCGGCAGGTCAAACTCAACTTCACCAGATTTCTGCACAAAGGGAAGGGGGTTATATAAGCCCCTTTATAAAACTATTACATCATGTTTCCAATTGCTTTTTAAACAAATAGAAGAGTTACGTGTATGTGATAGGAATGCCTGCAATATTTCTTATATATAATAAAGTTTTTTGTTATTTGTTTTGTGTTGTACTCCTGATTTTCTTTTTCTGTTGATGAACTTCCCCTTTGGACACCCTTTCAACATTCTTCAAGGTAGCAGAGTGTTGGTACCGTCAAATATATTTAATGCTACAGTCAGGTTGTAAGTCCTGGCCCTTAAAGATTGATTCTCTGTAATGTGCATGTTTTACCATCATCGTGCTAAACAAAATTGTCATTGTCTAGCAATATTCAATCTCATTGCTAGATTAAACTTTTTTGCAAAAGGCATGATTTACCATCGTCATGCTAAATATGAGCCTTTTCAGCTCTTATACTATATATGTAATTCCCATCATACAATACATCTTACAATAAAATTGTAGGTTATATAATTATAGCACACCTTATATAATATAAAGGTGCATGGGTCTAATATAAGACTGACTGTAGGTTGATAAAACTAGAAAGTGAGAAATAGTTGATAAGACAATTGAGACAAGTAAGTGGAATTAAATGTTAATGCTGAAATTAGATTAGATTGTAAATATTGTAAAAACATGTTATTAGAAAATTCGAGATCATTAGATTGGAGTAACTTGTTAAAATTGATCATTGAAATTATCAAAATTAAATCTTTCATTGACATAGTCAGAGTTTTGGATACCTTTGTAAGGTAATTAGGCATATAAATTGGATAAAACTTGAAGAGGTTAAAATAGAGGTTTAGAACAATCAAATTAGTGGTAAAAAGATATTTTAATGATTGGCAAAACTTGAATATTGTATTGAAAGAAGAAAATTAAAACCAGGTTGCACTGAAAAACTTGATTCTGGCTATGTTATTTTCTATACATTAAAATCTGTATGAAAATATGTTATTTTCTTTTTTTATATTATCTCTATTGTTATATATTATTTCTTGTTTTTTTTGCATTTACTGTGGCTAGTTTGTTTTTTTATTTACAAAAAATGTCTAATAAATGCTTTATGTTTTTACCCAGTTGGGAAACAAGGAAATGATAATAACAATTAATGACAAGGAAGAATTACCAGTGGACCCCCAGAATCGAAAACAGAATTTCAAATGTAAATAAGACATTAAACACAGGATGTTATACCAGTGGAATCATGGTATAGATTATTTGTAAAATAGATGAAAAAATAATGACAATATTTTGAGATTTGCCAAATTTGACCTTTGACCTTGTTACCAAATGAAAATTTTTCTAAAAAATCTGGCTTCATTACTTTGCTTTATTCGTGACCCTTTAACTTGATGAAATCAGAGAAAACCAATGAACAATACTAGAGATACCTGGGCTATGTAATTTTGACTTTTTGACCCTAGTAACACACAAAGTGTAGATTTAGAATTATGACACTTGTGTCAGTTTATACCTTGTATTATTCATTGCTAAATTTATATAAAAAATCAAAAAAATCTGATGAGCAGATGAGCAGATATATTGAAAATATATCAAATTTGGCCCAAATTTGAACTTTTGACCTTGTTTCCATGGAAACGAGAAATTTTCTAAAAATTCAGGCTTTATCAGTTTTCCTCATTTATGTACTATTAACTTCATGCAAAAAACCAGAGAAAACGGACGAAGGGTTCCAGAGATACACGGACCACGCAATAAAAGTGCAAACAAGAATTTTCTAAGATATGACACTTATGTCAGTCTATACCTTATACTTATCTCTAACTTTGTGCAAAAATTTTAAAGCCAGGGGTCTGATAACAATATCCAACAAAAACTATCCAACATTTCAATAGGGCAATGATGAATGCCAGACAAATATTGTAAGTGCAATAACTTTTAAACTTACAGTAATCTGAGCACCACCAGTAGCTGCAGCCATTGTTCCAATAATTACAATTTCAGTACTGTTATATGTGTTTTCTAGAACTGGGTCTAGTTTAAAAGTAATGCTGGTTCTCTGTGTTGTACCAAAACTCAAAACTCTCTTCATCAAGTAAAACGAACTTGCATGGTAACATGTTACTAATATTTTTCCAGTTGCAGGTTTAAAATTTTCGCACTGTAAATCATTAAATCTACAATAAGAAAAATCTGTTGATTTAATATTTTACTTCTATTAAAAAAATATCAGGTTTATCAATTTACTGGAAGCCAAATTAAAAAAAATAGAAAAATTAATTAACTTGAGTTACGCTAAAACTGGGTTAAAAAACGAAAACTGGTTTACAAGAAAAAAAATCAAAGTTTACCTGAAATATCCTCCAGTATCATCTAGAAGACCTTGTACCTTCCATGATGATTGGAGTGAAACTAGTTGAGTAAATGAGCAAGGAGATGCCAATGCTCTCCCACCACCTTCCGCCTATAATAAAGAAAACAAGAAAAATTTACTGCTGGACTCCCAGTAATTATATTGGAATCCTATACAATGAACGGATGTTGAGATTAAAGACAAGACATTGCCTTACTTTCCCCCAAAAAAAATTCAAAAATATAGGAATAGTGTCATTCTTTAAAGGGATCCTAAACTATTTTTACAAGTTGCTCTTATATTGAAGAGCTTTGAAAGTTATGAACAAAACATTTTATTTGATTTAAAAATATCTTTTTGTTCTCAAGTTATAGGGATTTAAAGTTATTTTTTTACCCTTTTTAAAATTCAAATTTTATAGAATTATAAAAATCATTACAAGAATACTATGACGTCTATAATGGCTATGTAGTTTAAAAAGAGTAGATAAGTTTTAAAAAGGGTAAAAAAATAACTTTAAATCCCTATAACTTGAGAACAAAAACATATTTTTAAATCAAATAAAATGTTTTGTTCATAACTTTCATAACTAATTACACAATAAATCTTGTCTAGAAAGTTAATAATAGTAGCAAATAAAAACATTTCTGTTCAAAATAGACTTACTGCCGATTCAACACAATTTGTCGCTGATACATTTCTCCCAAGCTCTAAATGAAAAAAAATGCATTATGTAAACTCTGGCAAGAAATTTGTGAATTTTTTAAAAAAGAAAAACATGGTAAGCTAAAAAGTTAATAGTAACTTCACTGAGTGTTTACTTCACTCTGTTACCAAAAGCAAATTTACTTTCAATTGTCAATACAATGAAGATATAGTGGGTATATTGGGTATACTATACACAGTATATTGCGAAACACAAAATATATGACGTCACAGTTGCAAGAAAACTTTTAAAAACAATCTGGCAGGATCTACAAAAAGTTAGTTTTTAATATCTCCTAACAACTTTATCAAAATAAAATAGTCATAAATGATAAATAAAAATAACAATGTTTATCAGCAAAGTAAATAATTCCAAAAAGACTCATGTGCTATGTATTTGAGTATTAAATCTTATGCATTTTAAAAACAAAGAAATACTAGAGTTTTTTGCAAACAAAAATACTTGATATTATGCAGCAAATAAAAAAACATCCTTGAAGTAAAACAAAAGAAAAACATAAGTAAAGTTATTTTTTTATAATAGTTTTTATTAGATAAGTTTTTGATGCTTTATGGTTAGATTTTTATTAGATCTTACAGCCATTTCATAATTTACCAACTGCAACTGTGACGTCAAAGCTAGTGCTTCTCCGCGGAAGTTTGTTGTTGAAGACAAATAAAATGGCGGCGAGCGTAGTTTGAATTCTTATATTTTAAGCAGCCATAACTTTGTTATTAGGTAAGATCAAAGTTAGAAATTTACGGTGAGGTTTCTTGAACTTAATAAACTTCCTTTTGACAAATTTTATACCCATGACCTGAATTCTCCTTTAAATAAATGCATACAGTGCAAAAAAGTTATAATAAAGCTTTTTTTTGAGTCTTCTTCTTTTATTAGAATTTAATATATATATATACTATATATATATTTCTTTTTTTATACTCGGATGTGTCAATTTGTGACGGCAGTCAACTACTAATGTAGTAACTATTTAGTCCGAGTCCGCTAACGCACAGCGAACCGCACCCTTGTTCCTAGGCAACTATAGGAACCAAGTGTCTCCCTTGAAACACCCAAGGCAGATTGGATGGTACGGCAAATTCTCCCAGCCGAGTATCGAACTGAGGTCGCTAGATTGAATTGCGAATGTGTTACCATTATGCTATACCACCATACCACCTGTAGACTATTTTAGACCTTTATTATTTTTTTTGTATTAGGAGTATTTAAAGAATACATTGATTTGATTTAATTTGATTTGATTTATTTTGTGTGACTGATGAACATCCTCAAAAAAAAAAGTGTGAGCAAACTGCCAAGAAGATACTGTAAACGAGTTTTGAGATTGATATACAATAGACACTTTTCCCAGGGAAAATCTGGGTGTAATAAGGGATTATTATTATTATCACTTTATTTTACTTCGGTAAAGAACTGCTTTTTAAGATATTCCTAAAAAGGCATAGCAACAAATTAGCTAGCCTATTTACACCGAAGAGATAAAAAATAAATAGGGAATAGATCCAGCTCCATTTTGGGCTAATCTATATTTACAACATTACGAAAATTTGTACATGTTAACACTGATTCGAACTGATCGATATAAAGGTT
>JAYJMI010015565.1:0-23789 GCA_036873855.1 Sarsia tubulosa
AATTTATCCATAGACTCACAGCGTAACACTACAGACCTGACGTATGCATTTTATGCGCTAGAAAGTTGAATCCGCCTGTTCTCAATATGAGCAGTTCCTCGTGAATCATAAGTGGGCGTGCGGCGATCGAGAGGAATATTGAACTTAATACCCCGCTTCTTTATATACGGTGCTTCCTCGTAGTTTATCGCCACACTCAGATCAGAATGGTGCTGTAGTTTCTCAGCAAGCGATAGCCCGCCATACATCACTCCACGATCATCTGCCCCAAGTGCCCAGAAAGTGTTCAATCCCCCATTCTTAGTGGTGCGCAGGACGTAAGCTTGTTCATCAAGGTCGAACTCCTCTTTTGCTCCAAATTCTGCAGCGTATAAGTCCGCCACTAACGCGTCACTACTATGGGAAATAACAATATTATTCGACTTCGAAAGCACCTCACTCTCGCCCAATTGCAGAAACCGCACGGTATGACTTTTTTGCTTTAATACTGAAGCAACTTCCTGCGCAGCAAAATCGGCCTGCGGAGTCTCTAAATCATAAAAGATCCGATACTCTTCACCATGAATATTAAGTAATGGCGCCACCACTAGCAATGCCGCGAATAGAAATCTCTTTCGGTAGTTTTGTTTCATAAATATAATCTTTTTTTATTTTTTAATTAGCGACATCATATCAACTATAAAGATGCCTTAATCTGATAGAACATTCTGCTTTCTTCTTCAGACACAGGGACCTTGATCGTGCGCATATTGCCTAAATCAGAGATCCAATCGGGACCTAAAACAACATTTAGCCATCCCGTGAAATCTGCCGTTTTTTGGCTCTTCGTAGAACCTTGTGAAGTATCATAGTTGCATGTCCAATTTTCCGCATTGGAAGAGTATGGCGATGCGGTAGTTCTTCAGACCAAAAATTAACAGGATCGAGAGATCCGATTTCAAATGCAACGATACCGTTCTGCTCTATAAAGAAACCTTCTACAGCACTCACGTTAAAAACGAAAAGACTCTGCAACCCCAGAAGAACAACCGCGAATCCGTAGAATCGATGCCTACTATTAGATTTATTTAAAAACATGTTTTAGAATAATTAAGGTTTACTTGTCTGAGGGAATATCTCGTGACGATGCCGCATCTATTATTTGAAACCGAATTTGCTCTATCGGCTCTAGGTGTAGCTTGACTGATATGCGTAAAGGTTTCTGGCGAATATCCCTCTAAGCCAATAGTCACTATGAGTGTCTCCATATGCCACAGGCACGAGTTTCTAGCATGAGGAGTGGCTGATTCAAAAACTATCTTAATTCCTAAGCGATTTTCACGAATTTCCATCAAGAACTCCCTTCAAAACACTTCCTGTTGGAATAACTTCGAGTGCCTCAATCCGGACTAAACGCTTTAGCAAGTTGTCTAAATAACCACTACTGACAGGTCCCCAACCCTCGCCATCCAAACCATGTAGATTCAAGATAAGCCATCCCCCATCCGATGCGGTGAACCGAGTGACTGTTTGCTCCACCCAACTATCAATATTGCCAGGCCCATTTGAACGGCAGCCCACCCTAAAGGCGTCTCGCCTACGAGCAGTCAACTCAGGTTCTTTGAACTCATAGGATCGAACACCGAGAATTCTCGACAATGCAAATTCCTCTAACTCAGGCGTAGAAGCATTATATGGAAAATTGAATACAGCTTCTGAACTTTTGAAACCTTCAAGGTTGCCCTCGAAGTAGTCTAAACATCTCGTAATCAGATCTTTTGCCTCATCAACTGGCTTCCTCGAAAGATTACTGTGAGCCCAGCTATGAGGCATTATTTCGTGCCCGCGAGCCTTCAACTGATTCCAGTCTTTAAAATCACCCATTAATTCCGGTAAGATCCAATCGTCGACCCTTCTAAAATCAGGAAAATGCCCTGTCGCAATGACATTAAAACAAGCAGCTAAATCATACTTCTCATGTATTTTTGCGATCTCATAACACGATTTCTTAAATCCATCATCAAAGCTTAATGTCAGTAAGTGCGTTCTCTTTCGCATAGGACTCATTCCTGCACAAAGAGCCAAACTACTAAAAGCAGCCGTTTTGACAAATACCCTACGGTTCATAATCCAAGCCTATAAATAGAAGGCTCAAGGGTTAACGTTAGTAGCTTATAATCTCTCATTGTTCGTATCCAAGCTTCCCAAGGCAGCCGCGACTAATTCAGCGATTTTCTGTGCACCCTCTTCGTTAGGATGCACGGCATCTGGGAACAAGTCACTTCTCCCATTAAAGGGCGCGTAGAGATTGATGATCTTAGCATTAGTTGTTATCGCGACTTCCGCAATCATAGGCAGCATCTCCGCTTTTAGGACTACATCTCTGATTCCCCATGATTCGGAGTAAGAGGGAACCGGATAACAGATCCAGACCGTTGGCTCGCTGTCCAGATTTTGAAAACTTTTAACTAACTCAGCGTAATCAGATACGTATTCGGATTCGTAATTCCAATTATCTGGCTTCGTATCGTTAGTTCCCAATTTAATAATAACAACATCAGGACTAGACTTTAGGGCTAGACTGTAAGCACGCTCATCCCAGTAAGGCTTATCTCCATTTTTTAGTAAAGTTGCCCCACTAACCCCAAAATTACTAACCGAGGCACTATCACCGAGCAGTCGCTCCAGAATTACAGGGTAACTGCTTATGTCTCGATCCTTTAAACCCGAACCATAAGTAATACTGTCACCAACACAGGCAATCCTAAGCTGATCTGACCTCTGGGGAGTTTCATTTGAAAAAACAAAATTAAAGCATAAGCAAATCGCATTGAAGAGAATGAGATGGAATTTTCTAATTTTCATAGTCGTTTGTAATTCATATAATATATGTAATTTAATTTGGAGTTAGGCACTTATTAACCAAAGAGTTATAACCAAAACACCTACGGCCCCATCAATCAGGAGCGATGGCAGCCACCGCAGTTATGACTACAATTCACTAAGCCTGCTGTTAATGAGATCGAGTAGTTTTTCCTCTCGAAATCCAGGCTTTCCAGCTTTTTCGAATGCCAACAAATCGGGCTTCAGGGGCAGCGCTTGCAATTCCATCCAATCAAGAATATTGAGTGCGATCAGTGAAGCATAAGATCTGCTTTTTATTAGTTTCATTAGACACGAATATCCCTCATCGACAAGGATGCCATGCTTGATGAGCGCGTAAGAAGCAAATGCTCGAACCTCATCCGAATCGTCTTTCAATGCAGAAACAAGAATTGGTTCAACTTCAGAAGGCTCGACTGAATCGATCATTAGCAAACCAACAACACCCCAGTAACGCAGCCCAGAATCGGGAGAACGCATCAACTCTATGAGCTTAAAAATATGATTGGGATTGCCCGAAGTTGCTAAGTCCGCCGCATCGAGATAAGCAGGCAAGTTATAAGTTACATCGCTCTGAGCCATTTCGTAGATAGTCGTATTGAGACTCTTGGCACGCTGATTTCGCTCTGCTTCCGGCAATAGTGCTGTATCACGGATATCCAGCTGCCAAGAGCGTAGCGCGCTACGCATTTCAACTATTTTGGCGGCATACTCCGGATCTTGCGCAAGGTTTTTGATGCAATCTGGGTCTAAGCCCACGTCGTATAATTCTTCAGGAAAACCCTTGGGCTTAAACCAACGACTATTCAGCTCAGTTGCGCTACTGGTCTGCCGCTGCGCATCCCAAGCTTGGGTCGCTGGGATTCTCCACAAATACTCAAGCTGCTGCATCCAAGGCGCGAATGGGGCATAATTCCGGATGTATAGAAAACGGTGATCACGAACAGCCCTAGCATTATCATAACGCGCATCTGTACGCTCACGGAAAGCGAAGTGGTATTTACGTGGAGATGCCTTATCCGGCCCCAAAAAGATACGCCCTTGCATTAAATCGGGTATTTCCGCTTCTGCCATATTAAGCCAAGTCGGAATCATATCAATAAAACTAACAATTTCGCCCACAGGCTCCCCCGGTCGAACATCTGGACGAAACTCCTTATACTTCTCTGGGATACGCACAATAAGTGGACAATGGATACCACTATTGAATAAAAAACGTTTGGATCGTGGCATGACGCCACCATGATCTGAGTTATAGACAACGATGGTGTCCTCAGCCAATCCGGCCTCCTCGAGATTTTTCAATACACCACCAACCCGACGATCCATCCATGAAACAGCCTCCGTGTAAGCGGCATAATTTTTACGAATAATGTCTAGGTCCGGATGGTAGGCTGCCAACTTCATTTTCGCTGGATCAACTTTCGTCTTATCGAGTCCCTTAAAAGCAGCTGCTTCATGAGTATGGCCCATATTAACGATACAGAACCAAGGTTGACCTTCCGCGGCGTTCTCCCATGGCGTTCCACTTTCCTCTAGGTCATCCCAATACTCTTCGGCCTCGATTCCATTATAATCGGTCTTACCACCGTTGCGCGTATAGTAACCCGCTTCTTGCAACAGACGGTTATAGACAGGTATTGTGCTGGGCACTTTATAGCCACTGCGCATGGGGTGAGTTCCAAGCGTAATTGAAGTGATTCCCGTGATCCAAGTGCTCCGCTGCGGCGCACAAACTGGAGCGTCCGAAAAACTATGCGTGTAACGAAAACCTTCGGCAGCAAGGGCATCTAAGTTCGGGGTAGATGCAGTTTCATTACCATAACAGCCAAGCCATTCAGCCGAATTATCCTCAGAAACAAGCCAAAGTATGTTTGGGCGCTCGGTAGCCGCTTTTGCTCCGAAAGCAATACATCCGCAAATAGCAATCAAAGTGTAAGTTAGACAGTGTCCTATAATTTTCATGCAGTTATCGAATGTGTTCAAATCCAGTTACTATTCATCTTTATTTTTTTGAGAAGTGCATGACATCCACGCTTCTAAGAGAATTAAATAATGCTCTCAGCATAGAGTCTGACCGCAGCATACATCAAACTAAACGAATGGTCGCTGGACAATCCGCCTGATCATTTGGACTTTTCCTCAACGGGCTTTCGAGAAATCCTCAGCTCTACGCAGTCGACCGACACGCTCTTCTATAAGTTTCATCCCATAGAGCACATTGCAATACGTATCCAAGCCCGACCGATTATTATCCCGAATACAAATTAGCCCCAGAGCCTAAGCTCCATCTACCTGATCCCGATACCGATATTCGGCTCACTTCTGAGCACTCGGTTAAAGCGGGCCAAGCACCAGAGTAAGCACGGGCAAATGTTTTCTGCATTTGGCAAGTAAAGTCTTCATCATCAAATCCCGCCGTAAATGTAGGTCCAAAAAAGCCTGCGATCGCCAAAGCAACCGCAGCCGCCCCCCCCCCCCCCCTTACAAAGAGTATAATAAAGCGACTAAGCCCTTTTGCGGCGCACAGCGACTCCACCGAGTGCCAACATACCAGCAAGTAGTGCAAAGCTTGAAGGTTCAGGGATAACTACTTGAAAATCACTAAAGGTGCTTCCAGATCCGCCACCGAAATAGATGCTCGATTCGATACCACCAGCTTTAAAATCAGTGGCAACTGCTCCGATACTAAAAGCTCCAGATGTCGCATCGCTAGAAAATACACCTGTGTAATCGTAATCTATGTCATAATTGATAGTTTCCGCAACCGAGTCATAAGTCATCATCAACCGCGTCACCCCTGATACGGTCTGACCACCAGCAAAGCCGACTTCTTGAATGCCGTCGGAACCCCCTTCTACGTCAGCGTGCCATGAAATAAAAGTCTGAGCTTGGAGCTTCAAGTGGGTCGAAGCATTTGAGAGTTGACCGCCATCTGCACCGTCAGGCGTGCGGAAACTACGCGGCGCACCTTCCCCCAATCCGAAAAAAACAAGTGAAGGCAAGCCGTCATTATCAGCCGCAACCTCACGATCAACCGTCACAAAAGCAGTAAAATCAGCAAGCCCATAGTCAGCGTCATCTGTCCGTAAGTAGTTTCGACCCTGCCAGGCATTATCAGTGGTGCCTGCGCCCGTCACGGCTCCAGCTGTAGTGAATGAAATCTGCTGGTTACTCCCAAAGTCGGATGCTCCAAGGTCACTAGTGATAAAAGTGTCACTTGCGCTTGTATTGTTGCCATCGTAACCTTTCAGGCTATCTGAAAAAGGCGTGGCTGCAACGGCGGAGTTCGCCATGACACCGATGGCGAGAAGCGAGGAGATCGAGAGGGTGTTTCGGTTATACATACTTATTTGGGTTTTGTTTGTGTTATTCTGAATGACTATAGAGCTAAGAATATAGAATATCTCAAGGCATTGCTCCATGGACTTTTCGATGCATGAAGTGGACCAAAATCCGTTTTTTTCGCTGGATACTATGAAATTGAACCTAATTAAGTCCATGATGCTTCCATGAGAAGGTTTTCTAAGTAAAGTTCAAAATTCATTTTTGCTTGTTTTATTTATCTAATGTTAAGTTTGTGATAGGACAAACGGAATCGCGCTTCCATTCGCAGTCTATTGATGTGGCTGCCTAGCCTCGCTGCACGATTGATTCCGCTTTCTGTTTGAAAGTTATTGGGGGCTGCTATCTACGTTTCGCATTCTTTGATGATGAAGACTGGCCGCAGTCACCCCGGAAAATTCGTTCTGGTTCATCCATGGAAATATTCAGTTTTGGTTCAGGCTGCTGCTTCGTTTTTCGTCAGTTCATCTGGCGCGTTTCGCAGCGGCTCGTAGGGCCGTTCGGTTTTCCAGAGTATGATCACCAGCACGGTCAGTTTACGCGCGACAGCGACAACGGCTTTCCTCTTAGCTGATCTGCCTCCTTTAACTGCTAGGTTGAGTCCGTAACTGCGCAAGTCGCAATCCCGGCCCGAAGCGCCCGAGGATGTATTGAGCGGATTCGCGGGCCAACTCATTTTTTAGATTTAAGCGGCATTGCAGAGCAAATTGTAGGGCTTTACTGGTGAAGCTCGCGAAGCAAGAGGAGCACCCAAACTCCCGAGAGCTTTCAAAGATTTGTTCGTATTAGACCTTTCACGGGCTTAACAAATGTAGCCCCTACATTCTCATAATTTATAGATGCGTGACAGTATAGATTCCACTAAAGCGACACTTCAGGCATTCAAAATATAACTTCACTTTATAGGGTTCGCTAGACACAGCACTCTTACGGAAGGACAGTAACGGGATGCAATTCCCGAATCCAGATATTCCGAAATGCGATGGCGCCACGATTCTTTTGTAGTCCGATATACCCGGAAGGGCGCGGAGACTGTACCATCAATTCGTAGAGATATATACCATCTAAGACGACCCGGATCGTATTATCCTTAACTGTCAGTCGATAGCTGCGCCATTCATTGCACTCACCCTGCCCTTCGATACTAAGAAATTTGACGACGCTACCAGTCGGAAAGCTATTCGTGGGAGGAGCGATATTAACCTCATAGCAATCAGTGGCCTCGTCTTTTATTTTCTTTTCAGAATTCAAAAATACACCGCTGTTTGTATTCACGGCGGCTTTGAATTCCAGCGAGAGCTCATAATTGAGATACTTCTCTTTGGAAGTGAGCAGGCTTATCTCACCTAAATCCGCAGTAATAGCCCCATCAACAACGGCCCAATTCACGGCACCCTGCGCTTCCCAGCCTTCTAGTGTCTCTCCGTCAAAAAGCGGCTTCCACCCTGATGCCTGGATGCTGGAGGTCGAAAAAGCCAAAATAACAATGGCAAAGATGCGGATTTTATTAGTGATTCTCATATATGGAAAAAGGGGATGTTACGAATGCCCACAGTAGATTGTTTATGGTGAAAATGTTATGTGTTAATTAACTTTTGAAATATCCTCAATAGCATGCTTGTAGAGCTGCATCCACGGCAGTGCTTTGGAGCGCCCTAGAATTTGAGGTGCGTAGCGTCTTTCAGCCAGAGTGGCGTAGCGTCGGAGATGCTCGGCCGATAGAATGGCGTGTTTCGCTGCCGATGCTAAACTATCGGCTCCCAGATAGTGGGCTGCACGGATTCGTTCTGCATAAAAATTTCCCAAGTGAGCAAAGCATTCGATGTCATCGAGCGTTTTCAAGAAGTCCGTAGCGGATCCGGTCTCACGCAAGCCTGGCAGCGTGTTCAAAACCCGATTAGCATCACACTGAATGCCCGTCGCAACTTCAGCCCAGTCTTTGCGCGATTCTTTCGCCCATCTTTGCAGATCGTACCAACCGCCTTTGTGCAGGTTGTATTCGACCGACCATTGAAAATCCCAATTGTGCCAGAAGTAGCGGTTGACAGCAGGAACTATTTTCGAGGCGAGGGCCCACGTTTCCATTAGCGCCTCAGCATCATCGATTCCCAAACGCCGTTCAGCTTCCGCAGCAAATACGTGTGGATCAGTTTTCGTATCGTAGCCGAGCCGCCCCCAGAGCATATATTTGAGCCAATGCTTATCATGCTCAAGCTGACGCGGCGTTTCCGGATTGAGGTCAGTAAATTCGCGCCCCCATACGTAACCATCCGAGCCCATATGAAAGCCCTTACCATATCGATCCGAGGGCAAGTTAAGCAAAAAACGCCGAACAAAGGCGGAATCTCCCCAACGAAAATTAAAGATGTCATCATTGCGCAGATTCCACCAATAGCGCCCGTCAGCAGGCAAATTTTTCACTTTATCAAAGATATGGTTGCGCTCGTTTTGCTCGGGACCCGAATACGAGTATAAACGTGCGAATGAGTACTTATAGCTGAAATTGAAATCGACCCTCGGATCTTCGATCAACTTGGCAAAGCGGTCTTTAATCATTCCGGTATCTGCCCACCAAACGCGATGGACAAATTCGATAGTTCGATTCGGGTAGCTATCTTGCAAATCAAGAATGCCCTCACCGTAGGTAGCGAAGAGCCACTCCTCTTCTTCTTCATCCGTGGCATTTCCAAAACCCTCCCCAGCAGTTATGCCGATTCCAGCCAGAAGTGGATACGTTTCAAACAAGGCTCTAACCGATTGACGAAAGTAATCGATTGTAGTCGCCCCACTATACTCCTTGCGAGAAACACCATGGTGGCCTTCAGCTCCATAAGTGAAGACGTTCCAAGTGTAGAAGTGGAACTCGATGCCACGGTCATGTCCATACTGCATGACTTGGCGCCAGAACTCTATTTTTTCATCGATACTAATCCGCTTGTGCATAACGAGCTTTTCGAGCACTTCAGTGTCGACCATATTCGTGCCATGATTGTGGTAACTCGCGTTCTTTCGCAATAGATCGATATCGGCGATCATAACATCATTCTTGGCAACATCAGGGTAATCTTCCAACTGAACAAGGGAGGGAAATGGATGGAGCGACCACAGTGTGTAGGCGTTGTAGCGATTGCGTGCCATGCGGTCGAGTTGCTCATACCAAAAATCCAAAGACCAGACTTCTGGGATGTTTCGTTGAGCGGAGCTGCTAAAATCAGCATAGCTCGGAGTGCGTGCATCTAAAGGAACATTCATCTTGAGTCCGCGCTTCTCCAAGTCAGGACGGTGCTCTTCATCGCTGACCAAATCAAGGCGACTGTTCCTGATACGCTCAGCCAGATCTAAACTTCCGTACATCGCCCCGACCCGATCTCCGAGAACCCAATAGGTCACCGCTTCCCCACTACCCGTCCTGCGCAAACTGTAGCCTTCGCGCTCTAAAGATACAGCAGCTTGCCCACCACTCGCTTCCAGTTTTTCCTGTAACATCGACTGGTCTGTGTAACCGACTACGAAACTGGATCCAAGTTGGTCTGGCATAGCCGCTAAAGGCATTTCTCGGACTTCGTTTCCGCCTTGCTTCAATGCCTCTGCTAAGTCGCGAACCCCAAAATTTAAAGCGGGCTCGGACTGTGAAAAATAAATCGTATATTCACGGCCGTGAACAATACTAACCAAAGCGATAAAGAAAAAGAATCGAGCAATCATACGATGATAAAATTTGAAGATTGAAACCGTTTGCCACCTACTCCGTGACAACTCTAAAGAATGCGCGTTCATCGATCGGTTCAACCCATTCGAAGAATTCACCTGCGCCTGGCTGAACGTCAACCGCCTCCCAATCAATTAAATTAAAAGAACGCTGAATGATCCGAAACTCATTCAAGCCCGAGCCTGCCGCTTCAAGACGGAATTGGCCTCCCGTGAGGGACATATCAGTTACCTCAGCGGGCACTGGAGGCGGCGACACCTGCATAGCATATGGCAAGCGAACGCCCTGAAGTTCATCAAAATCGGCCGGGTTCATAGCGTGCTCACCTTCGACATCGACACCAATGCCGATCCGCCCAAAAGGATGGCGACCATCATCCAAATAATTGCGTATAGCGAATCGTATACTCGGCTTCAAACCGACAGGATCAAGAATCGACAGTGCGACGATATATTCGCCATCAGGCAAACGGGCGGCTCCGGGGAGCTGAATGCCCCCCTCCACTGTGTAGAGCTGTGGGATTGAGGCGTAGAAATTACCAACGTCATCCCAATCGTCACCGGGGAGCCATTCAGATACATCGACCCCATCAAGCGTGGTCTTCCAGACCGGAGCATGGCTCTGTGGATCGAGTAAGCTCAACTCAACAGGCCAATCTTCATAGAAAGGCGCCGATCCAGTATTTCTCACTGAAAACGAAAGATCCAAAACACCACCGGATTCGGTTCGCCGAGAGTAGCTAAGATGTGTGACCACGAAACGATAGCCAAAAGCTTTTTGCACCTCACTCGCGTTAGCCCGGATCACCTCGTTAGTCTGATCGTAGCTAGCCACCCACCCCAAACCGGTGCAATGCAGCTTGCGAATGCTATCGAGGAAAAAATCTAAATGAACGGGATCAGTCAGCGTATCATCCGGATCATCACCTGGCTGGATCTCGTGAGAGCCCCAGTTATAAGCAGCCTCCCCTTCGATCGGATGCGTCTTCCAGCGCTCGGTGGAGTCGTTGAGTAGCTCAATGCCCAAACCATGGCTGGGCCGATCCATTTGACCGTTGTGCGCCCAAGAATCCCAATAGACACCCACCTCATAATCAGTGAACTCATCGGCGTGCCGCACCAAGACTTTTTTATTCACGAATGCCTCACTGATAGCATCCCCCATGAGCGTTTGCATTTCCGGCGTTGGCTCTGGACTGTGGTGCTCGCCCCACTTACCGATAATACCAAGCTGAACCCACGCGACACGCGGATCATTGTCCCAGCATTCCCCCAGCCTTTCGATTAATCGAGTCAGCCTCTGCTTGAACACAGGACTGCTGTAATCAAATGACGTCATATCGGCAGGCCAGTATTGTTTTCCGGGCGTTCCATCCCAGTCAAGAAATACACGAGGAATGACCTTGATACCGAGCTCCTCAACTCCGGCCCACTTTACATCGCAATAATCTTTGATCTTCTGAGTGGTATCGCTCTCGTCGTTTTCGATATCATTCCAACGGATGTAACAGCGGGTGATTGCGGCATACTCGTCATCGTAATTCCAAACCTGAGTATCCGGCCGGAACCCTTTAAGCGGGTTCAAAAGCCCCCCAAGGTATTCTTCGGGTTTGACGCTAAAAAGAGACGGATCGTCTAAAATATCGACCCCTTCATCCGTCATCTCTACGAGTTGCATCGTCCCATCGGAATTGTAATAAAGGTAGTCGACGCAGACCATCCTACGTTGCCATGGATTCGGCCCCGCGCCACCGACGTGATAAAAATAATACCACTGCCCGTCATGTTCGACGATGGAATGGTGGTCCTGAGCACCCAGTGGGTTTCGATTGACTGGGCCTTGAAATTCGAACGGCCCGTATGGGCTATCGCTCATTCCATAGTAGCCTTGGAAACCCGGCCCTGATAACCATGTATACGAGTAATAATAGATACCGTCACGCTTGTGCATCCAAGCTCCTTCGGAAAAATCCGAACCGATTTCAATGGCACGCTTGGTCTCGGCCAACTCGATCATATTCTCCTTCAATTTAGCGACTCTACGATGGCCGAAGTAAAGATAGGCTTGGCCGTCGTCATCGATGAAACAGCTAGGGTCAATGCCATCGGTGCCGGCGATGTAGTTGCCGATATCGACAAATGGGCCTTCCGGCTTATCGCTGGTAGCCACACCGATCCGCCACGTTTCTGAGGCGTCTTTATGTGGGTAATAGAAATAATAGGTCCCATCCTTATAAGCACAATCCGGCGCCCACATAAAACCGCCATCGGCGCGTCCCCAACTCACATCCCGCGAATGGAGAACTTCTCCATGGTCGGTCCAGTTTTCCAAATCGCTCGACGAAAACACATGGTAGCCGTCCATGCTCTCGTAGCCTGTGGCATCATTCATGTCATGAGAAGCATACATCCAGAACTTGCCATCGTCCAAGTGCTCCCATACATGCACCGAAGGGTCCGCTGTTCGAATGTGCTCGATAATCGGGTTCCCAGTGGTCGTGATCGGCTCATCCGTAAAGCGAATCCAGTTGATATCAAATAAGGCATTCGCGTCGACCACATCCTTACGAAAGACTAGGCATACATCCTGAACCCCCGCCGTTTTCGTGATTTCGCAGAAGCGCGTTCGCCAGTTGTTCCAACCATCGGTAGTCACAACCAAGGCGCGGCCAAGGAGAGCACCCGTGGGTCCATCGAGGCGCACTTCGATCCAGCCGCCCGACCAGCCGGAGGTCACCCGAGCCTCGAAGCGAACCATGCCTGAGCCAAAATCCACGTCTTCGTAGAGCGCCCAGTCGCCATCATGGATGCTTGAAATTTTATCCGAACCTTCTGCATTACCCTGCGTATTGGTACCTAACTGAGAGTCGCGAGCCTCGGCTTCTCGAACAACCGCATTCACGAATGAGTGCGAATCGGTAAACCGAAACCAATTGATATTGAATAAAAACCCCGCCCCACCCTGATAGACCAAATAGATGGTGTGAACACCAGTCACTTCGATTAAATCACACGAAACCGTAGCCCATGTCTGAAAACCACCCGTCTGGGGAACCAAGCATTCGCCGATAATCATTCCATCGGGGCTACCGAGCCGAACCTCTATGCGTGCTCCCCCATCAGGACTGGCGACACGAGCCTCAAACTTGGCGTAGTTATTGAGTCCGATATTGGAGTAGCCAGAATAGTCGCCGGCTTCAATCCAGCCCACATTGTCCGTGCCCTCAGAGCTAGCTTGAGTTCCAACGCCACCGTTAAAATCCATCGATTCAGCTTCGACAAAAATGCCCCCCGAAGTGACTTGGGCCATCATGCAGCCACCCCAGAGGAAACTGAATAGAACGATCGCTTTCATAACGCTTATAAATCCATGGTAATAATTCCGCATATGTTTACTCCTTCATCTCAACCGATCATACCCAAAGCCCTTACTAGCCGTGCATCGCCTCTAGCTCAATACCTTTGGTCGCATGGACATACTTAATAATGACTTCAGCAGCTTGAACAAATAAGCCTGAAACCAATACAGGAACAAAGAATGCGAGCGTCACCGCGATCGGTTTGCCGGGGTTAATTAAATTTAAGCTCATATGAGTCTAAGAGTATTGATTACAAAATTGCTGCCGAATCTCTCAGTCAGAGCCAGCAACAGGAGAATTCATTGAATGCGAAAAAGATCTGAGCCAGAGGAAACTTCTACCGCTGATTTGCAATTCACTGGCTGAAGTTGATAAATACAATCAACTGTTGAATTCTAGTGCCAAACGGAAGGCCCTTCAATAGACAAAACAACGGAGCACTGGGTCAATTCAATGACAACAGCGGCATTGGAATACGTCTCATTCACACCCCCAATGGATGGCCACAGCTTGGAGCTGTAGCACTCATGAGTGCCTCTCTTAATAGACAGCTAGCCCTTGAATAAAGAGGGGCAGACTTCAGGCGGACATAAAGCCACCCTGGAGCGCCTATTTGCTAGAGGCGTTCAGCCTCTCGATTCGGCAGACTTATCGCACTGTATTTTGTACGAAAAAAAAATGAGAACCGATACTCAGAAAACAATCCAAGCACCGGTTCTCACCGAAAAAATCAATGATAATCTAAACGACTAGTTAAATGTCATCGAGTTGACGTTGACGTAATCGAGGTCGAAGTGATCCAGCATATAATTCGCATCTAAATCAAGGTCGGTAGAACCCTGAGTTTTAATAGTGACATCATTAAACTCCCAATTCTTCAGGTGTTCATCGTAGTTGGGCCTCGAAAGGATCGCATTTTCCCTACCAGTCATGTTGGCATGCTCATAATCTATATTTTCGAATGTTAATCCCTTTAATTGTGCAGCAGTGAAAGTGCCGCCACTAGGTTCGCTAATGTCCACTTCAAGCAGTACACGCACTGGCATTGGATCCTCTACCTTCATATTTTTGAAGACTACATATTGGCCAGTGTGGTATAGCGTATTAATATTCTGGTTGCTGTCTTTTTTAGGGCCTCGAGTATCCTTCGCAGCGCCGATAACACCGCCACCAAATCCGAATGCGCCTCCACGAGCGTAGATAAAGTCAACGTCTTGAACAACTAAATCTCCGTCTAAGCCAGTCGGCCATGAAGGGCCTCGGTCGTGTGCGATGTCGCTAAGACGCAAGCTCATACCGTTCACGTCGGACCAGAACACAATATTGCTGATGCCCATACCACCGACATAGATACCATCATCCTGGTGACGAATAAAGCAATTTTCCACATATGTATTACCCTTGGGCCCCATGCCGTCTGTATTCACACGCCAAGTGATCTGCTTCAGCCATTTCATATAGTTAGGGTTACCTGCTTCTTCACGCCCATGAAGATACAGACCATGCTCCGGCTGATCGATAAATGTGAGCCCTTCATAGGTGCAATTCGCAGCGTCCAGCAATTCAAGCATACGCAAATACCGATGCTCCACTCTTCTCACACCTTCATCAATCAAGAGACCTTGATTCAGGTATTTATCTGCGATCTGCATATTCGAGTCATCCGTAAGTGCCGTCGACCAATCGTCGAAATGCTGAATTTTCAGGCCACTAATAGTTCCATGGCCGAAAATGCGCACATTATTAACAGGGTGACCATATCGGGAGCCAGATTCATCCTTGAAGTTACCATATACAATGGCATCTCCCGGGATGTAGTAGCTCTTACCCGATTCTAGCGAAAGCACATCACTAGGTCGCCATTCTCTGTCATTACCGTTTGAGTCGGCTGACATCTTATGAATACCAGGCTTAAAATAAAGCGTGTCCCAAGTTCCACCCTCAGCAGGCATATCATCGCCAGGCTCAATCGCGAGGACACCAGGATCGCCAAGGCTAGGCTTACCTGCAATAAATGGATTCGCAAATATACTCACAGCATGGTGTGCCGTGCCTATATCAGTATAGGGAAAAGTCCTATTATAATCCTTCCAAGGGTCTGACTGCGGTGCATGCCTGCGATCCAATCCCCGCTGTCCCTCAAAATCGATAGTGATTTGAGCCGGATTCGCCATAGTCACATAAACATCCCCGTTGATCACTTCCACAGTAGCATTGGCACTGGCAGGACGCACATTGATCTCGCTCGCCTGAGCCGCAGGCACGCCTCCGCCCTGAAAGCCGCCGCCAGGGCTTAGTCGCTCTACTTTTATAACGACTGGAGTATTTGGGGTCATTTCAAAGTTACAGTAGGTGTGACTCCAATTAGCAATTTGATGACTGAAATAAGCGTTCGTATCTTCGTCATCATTCCATTCACCATCCCCACCAACACGTTGAGTATACCAGGTCCCGGGGAAATAATTTGCCTCCTGACATTTGGTAAACCAGGGAAATGCCGTTTCCCAATTGGTCGCCAGTGCCTTATCAACGTTGTTTAGCTCGCTCAACTTCTGTATGCTAAATTTGTAATACTTGGATTTAAATTCCGCATTATTTGAACCAAGGACCTCGGGGTATACATTAATACTAGTTAGGTTAGATGAGCCTGACTTGGAAAATTCGAACCAATTCAAATTAAGGAGGTAGCCACCTACACCTGCATTCTTATAAACAAGGAAAACATCATGCTGACCATTAATCGGAGTGGTGAGTGAAACTTCTGCATCCACCCAAGTATGCCACCAACCTGTATTAGGTATACCTAGGGTGCCGACGAGAGTTCCAGTTTGAGATCCGAGTCTTACTTCAATGTCACTCCCCGCTGCTTGGGACGAAATACGGGCTTTAAAAGTGTCATGACCAGCGAAGCAGATACCCGGATAAGAAGACCAATTACCATTGTTGGTATGAGAAACCTGCTGCCCGCCACCTAAAGGATCGCTAGTGTTTTGAGTATTTTGGACACCTGAGCTGTTTAAGTAATCTTCAGCCTCGATATAGAATGTGCCAGATACGAATTCAAACGAATCGATATTGCAAACCCAGGGATCAGAAGGGTCAGTATCCTTGAAAACTAAAACGATATCGTAGTCTCCACTGGCATTGGAATACGCACTATTAATAGTGCACGAAACAGTATCCCATGTCTGCCAATTCCCTCCAGTTGGAACAATGCATGTCCCAATTAGAGCTCCGGTTGAGGAACCATCTCTTATTTCAATCTCTCCTCCCTTAGGACTACTGACTAGTGCGTTGAATTGAACTGGGCCGAACAGCGCAACATTGTTATACTTAGCTTCATTATTGTCTGTAATATGTCCTAAAATAGACCCATATTGCACACCAATACTACCAGTTAATTCGCTTGCGCTCTCAGCTTCAATAACTGTCGCGCTGACGGTGAGGGGGATTCCTAATAGACAAACTCCTAGAGTTGCCATCAGAATTGATAGATATTTTTTCATATTTACTTTCTTATTTTTGGATTGAATGGATTTACAGGAAATCCTCATTAGGAAAGACACCCATTAACTTAGACGAACCGCGAGGATCGCACTATCGAATTCCCAGTAGAGGCTTTCGGACATCTGAATTAGAGAGTCGTATACTACAGCAAAAAATGGCTAATCTAAATGGACAAATCCACGATTCATGGTGACAGGTCTATGATTAGTGCTCACTGGAAGTCGACTTTTCGCATTTATCGTTAGATTCCTCAGAAAGAGATTAAATCTAAATAAAACAAGGGATTTGAGCAGAGAAGATCCCCTAATTTCCGACATCGATAGTCAGCTTCAGAGAAGTCAACCTTCTCCTCAAAACAAAAAACAAAAGCTAACGTATAAATCGCATACCCGCAAGTCCTACTTTGTAGAGACTTAGAAGGTAAACAACTGCGCCTGCAGTAAGCGAGCGCACTCAAAAGAAACTTCGGTTGTCTTGAATCGAAGAGACGCCTAACCGCTTAATGACGAAGTTCGGGTACAAAATGATCAGATAGCGCAACCTCTCAAAGTAACGGACACGGGTCTGAATTACATTCTGCGGCTGATCATGCAATATAAAATAAACATTCAACTGCGCCATATTCGCACCGATCACCTCATTGACCTTGGGGAATCAGACCGCGCAAAAAAATCGTCTGTAAATTAGTCAAGTCAGTCTGAGATTACTTGATGGTTTCAACTATTGGCACTGAATGTTGGGCGCGGAGTATTTTACGTGCTGAATCAGGGACTTTATCTTTACCCCCACGCGTCTTCGAGTTCGTTGAGCTGGCCGATAAGGTGCATCATGTGATTCTGGTATCTGCGGGTTCGTGCTCGATGCTGTCACGGAACTTACGGAAGGCATGTGCCCAGCGTGGAGAGTAGTCGATGCGAGGGCAACTGATTTAGCTCAACACGAGCGCGTGAACTCGCATTGACTAGCTCGTCTGGATAGGGCCGAAGGCTGTCGCGGGTGTGAGGTGGTGAATTGTGGATCGCATCGTGGGCTAAGACTGTAGAGATTTGCTTTTTCTTTTCCATTGGCGACTCGGTTCTGCCTGTCGAGGGCTTATCTTTCAGTGGATCGGATTTTTTTACAACCGCTACGCTAGAGGTGGGGAGAAAGAGGAGAAACGAATGATCCCTCTGCTAGAATTCTCTCCTAAACTCGCCCACAGGGCACTCTAGCGCAGCGGTTGTAAACGTTCAATTTTCTTCCCCTATCAGGCCAATCAGGATGATGCGGGGATGCATGACGGCGTAGTTGCCATAGGCGGCATCGCTCTGCAGGATACCTTCGAATCCGCTGATGAGCGTGTGCCGACGTTTTCATGACGGCGGTTATTGATCCACCGCATTATCATATAACCGTGAAGCGAGTCAATGGCCCAGAAGTAACCCTGACCGGCACGGGAACGTTCGCTGTTGATGTATTTAATAAATGTCTCGTCGAGCCGGAGGAACTTCTTTTCGAGACGGTAAAGGGGGCTATGATCGAAGTATTTACCAGCGGTGATGTAAGTAGCTAGGCTGGCGGAGATGTAGTTGCTGCTGAAACGGATCGGGGCTTTGGAAATGATGGGTGGGGCCGAGCCGTCGATCTTATTGAGGTATTTTTTGTGTATGATCTCGTGAACACCCAAGGTCGTCGGGCGGACCACGACTTCTTTGGTGGAGACCTCGCTAATTCCCTCCCACTGTTCGGGATGCGCCTGCACCTCCAAGGGGATTAACACTGTTGCTTTAAGAATGGGCAGTCCTTCCAGTTTGGCTTCGATGCTGATGCGCTTCTTGCCAGTGGCACGGACAAAATCCAGATCGATATTGAAGCGCTTACAGCAGGCCTACCGCACTGTATTTTTAAACAAAAAAAATGAGAACCGATACTCGGAAAATAATCCAAGCACCGGTTCTCACCGAGAAACTACTGATAATCTAAAAGACTACAGGAATGTCATAGAGCTAGGATTTACCATAGGGCCAGGATTATTAGTATCCCCAATATCTTCAAAAATGAAATTGCTGGTGTTTTGCATGTAATTTAGATCTAAATCATTGCCGTCAATAGTGACATAATCAAAGGTCCAATTCTTCAGATGTACGCCGTAGTTGGGTCTCGAAAGGAGCTTGTTAACCCTACCAGTCATGTTGGCATACTGATAATCTATATTTTCGAATTTTAATCCCTTAAATTGCGCAGCAGTGAAACCGGAGCTATCGGGTTTCCTCAGATCAACGTCAAACAGAGAGCGCACTGGTCTTGGATCCTCTACGGTCATATTTTTGAATACTACATATTGGCCGGTGTGGTATAGCGTGTTAATGTTACCGTTATTGTCCATTTTAGGGCCTCGAGGACCTTCGTGAGGATAGGAGCCAGTGGCAATAAGACCACCACCAAATCCGAATGCGCCTCCACGAGTGTAGATGAAATCAATGTCTTCAACAATTAGGTCTCCGTCTAGGCCGGTCGGCCAATTAGTGCCTCGGTCGTGTGCGATGTCACTAATACGCAAGCTTGTACCATTTACATCGGACCAAAACACAACATTGCTGATGCCCATACCGCCGACATAAATACCGTCATCCTGGTGGCGGATGAAACAATTTTCCAAGTATGTATTACCTTTGGGGCCCATGCCGTCTGTATTCACACGCCAAGTGATCTGCTTCAGCCACTTCAGATAGTTAGAAGAGCCAATTTCCTCACGTCCATGTAGATAGATACCATGTTCTGGCTGATCGATGACTGTTAGACCTTCAACGGTGCAATTCATCGCGTCCAGTAATTCCACGACGCGCAAATACTTGTGCTCTACTCTTCTCACACCTTGGTTAAGCAAGAGACCTTGATTAAGGTATTTATCTGCTATATCCATATTCGAATCGTTTGTCAGTGCACTGGACCAGTCGTTGAAATGGTGTATTTTTACACCACTAATAGTCCCATGCCCGAAAACGCGCACATCATCAATAGGGTGACCGTATCTGGGGCCAGATTCATCCTTGAAGTTACCATATACGATGGCGTCTCCCGGGATGTAGTAATTGCGACCCGATTCTAGCGAAACCACATCACTAGGTCGCCATTCTCTCTCATTACCGTTTGAATCGACTGACAGCTTATGAATACCAGGCATAAAATAAAGTGTGTCCCAAGCTCCACCCGTAGCAGGTATGGCAGCACCAGGCTGCACGTAGTGGACAGTAGGATCGCTGAGCTCAGGCTTACCTATAATAAATGGATTTGCAAATATACTCACAGCATGGTGTGCATTCATCTCATTAGTATAGGGATAAGTCTTATTATAACCCATCGAAGGGTTTGACTGCGGTGCATCTCTATAATTCAGACCCCGATCCCCTGAGTTCTCGAAATCGACGGTAATTTGAGCTGGATTGCTCATCGTCACATAGACATCACCGCCGATCACTTCGACTGTGGCCCCAGCACTTGCCGGATGAACGGTGATATCACTCGCATCCGACAAAGCCACAGGGCCACCATTAAATCCGCTTGGATTCAATCGCTCAATTTTTATAACAACTGGAGTGTTTGGCTTCATTTCGAAGTTGCAGAAGGTATGGCTCCAATTGGCAATTTGTTGAGAAAAATAAGCATTCACAGGTTGCCCTGCATTCCATTGGGTAAGCGGAGCATAACTCTGAGTATACCAAGTCCAATTTGCAGGCTTATAATCTGCCTCCTGACATTTGGTAAACCAAGGAAATGCTGTTTCCCAATTGGTCGCCTGTGCCTTACTAGAGTTGTTTAACTTACTCAATTCCTGTATGCTGAACTTGTAATACTTGGATTTGAATTCCGCGTTATTTGAATTTGGAACAGCAGGGTACACATTAATATTTGGTTCTGATTTGGAAAACTCGAACCAATTTAAATTAAGTAGGTAACCACTTACATTTGCATTCTTATAAACAAGGTAAAGATCATGTTCACCATTAATCGGAGTGGATAGTGAACCTTCTACATCTACCCAAGTATGCCACCAACCTGTATTAGGTATATCTAGAGTGCCGACGAGAGTTCCAGTTTGAGATCCTAGTCTTACTTCAATTTGACTCCCGGATGCCACCGACGAAATACGGGCTTTAAAAGTGTCATGACCAGCGAAGCAAATACCTGCATAAGCAGTCCATCTGTTTCTCTTGACATTAGAGACCTGTTCCCCACCCCCAACATCACTAGTACCTTGGGTCACATTAATCCACTGATGCTTGCTTGTGGCGTCTTCAGCTTCGATGTAGAATGTTTCTGAAACGAACTCAAACCAATCCAGGTTACAAACGTAAGGATCCGGGCCAGTGTCTTTAAAGACCAAAACGATGTCGTATGTGCCATTGGTATTTGAATATGCATTACTTACACTACAGGAAACAGTCTCCCAAGACCACCAGCCCCCAGTCGGTTCAACTACGCATTCACCAATTAAAGGCCCGGTTGAGGAGCCATCTCTGATTTCAATCATTCCTCCGTTAGGACTGCTAACTCGTGCAACAAATTGAACCGGATTATATAAATCCTTTTGGTTGTATGTAGCCGTGTTATTGTGATGAACAAAACCTAAACGATCTCCACCTTCGACCTTAATTTGGCCGCTAGTAGGGTTTAGGGAGGAAGCTGTCTCGGCTTCAATAAATGTCGCACTGACTGTCAAGGGGATTCCTAATAGACAAACTCCAAGAGTTGCCATCAGGATTGATAGATATTTTTTCATATTTACTTTCTTATTTTGAGGTTGAGTGGATTTACAGGAAATCCTCATTAGGGAAAATTGTCTATTATTTCGCTTAACGCATTTGATTCTGCCGTGGGTAAAACAATAATCTGCCCATGCATTTTTGAATGAGAGAAAAAAGCGAAGGTTAATGAAAAATCTGTGGACGGCATAAAAGAAACAGACCCCCATCTACTTAGACGAACCGCGAGGATCGCACTATCGAATGCCAGTAGAAGCTTTCGGATATCTGAATTAGAAAGTCGTATACTACAGCAAAAAATGACTGATCTAAATGGACAAATCCACGATTCATTGTGACAGGTCTATGATTAGTGCTTACTGAAAGTCGACTTTTCACATTTATCGTTAGATTTCTCCGAAAGGAATTGAATCTAAAGAAAACAGGGAATTCGAGCAGAGCAGGCCCCCTAATTCCCGACATCCAGAGTCAGCTTCAGAGAAGTCAATCCCCTCCTCAAAAAAAAATGTCTAAATCGTATCTCCGTAAGTCCTATTTTGTAGAGACTTAGAGCAACTGCGCCTGCGGTAAGCGGGCGCACTCAAAAGAAACTTCCGTTGTCTTGAATCGAAGAGACGCCTAACCGCTTATTGACGAAGTCCGGGTACAAAACGATCAGATAGCGCAACCTCTCAAGGTAACGGACACGGGTCTGAATTGCATTCTGCGGCTTATCATTCAACATGAAATAAACATTCAAACTGCGCCATATTCGCCCCCATCACTTCATTGACTTTGGGGATCACGAGCACTTTTCCCCTTCCAACGATTTCCTTGTGCTCTGCTAAGCGAACATCGCTCGTCACTGGGGACAAATTGACAATTTTTGTCGTTCCCAGCTCGAAACCATTCGTAGCCATATCCATCAGGCTCACGCTGTAAGGCACTTTAGCATCGACCTCTGGCGCGAAACTTTTTGGTATAAAAACGAGGCAGACTTTTTGTAATTCTAGCCTCAACTTAACGGTAGCCACCGGTTTGTAAATCGTAAGACCCTGAAAAGTCGAACCAGCGCCGCTGGATAGAGGTGAGCGTGTCGCGTTCGGCGAACCGAGCCGTGGTCGGCCTACGGGGATAGTGTTACGAACCGATTCTAATTTTCTAAAAATGACATGACATCACATCCCCACCGCATGCTATGAAATTAGAATTCGTTTTGTAAGAACATGAATTTCAAGAAGCTACAACCTTGCTAATCTCGTTCGCGAAAATAGATAAAAAATAATTTGAGATTCTATTTTCACTATTCCATAACCGCAGGTCACCTTCCGGGATGGCTGACAATCCGTTTTCTTACACGATTTGTAGCACCTCCTTTTCATTTCCTCGATGATAGTAATTCAACAGCCCTCCGAGCCGTTCAAATTTCACGACTGAAGAACCGCCCTTCCCCTAATTTCTAGGAGCGTATGAGAAAGGTATGACATTATCCAATCCTTGGTGATTACGCTCATGATAATAGTGCTCAACATACTCATCTACGGCTTTTCTTAGTAAGTTTTCACCAAAGAAGATCATCCGATTCAAGCACTCCTCCTTAATGCTTTTGACGAAGCGTTCGGCGAATCCGTTTTGTTGCGGCGTCGCCACTCGAGTTCTCAATACCTTCACATCCGAACTATCCAAAATCGCCTCAAAACTGCTTCGTAAAAAGCACATCATGATCGCACACAAAGAATTCCATGCCGTCTAAAAATCCATCTTCAGAATCGGTGAGATTACATGCAACTTGCGCCATCACATCTCCATTTATTTGGCAACTGATCTGTGCAATCTGAACCTGACGTTTCGAGAAGTTCATAACGTACAGTGTGTGATAGCGAACCAGCTCTCTCACCGTCCAAACCTCAGTCGTTAAGAAATCAGCCACACACATGGTTGCCATATGTGAGCGAACGAACTGTTTCCAGTTGCTCTTCTTCATACGCTCTGGCTCGGGAAGAATCCCTGCGGCCTTCAGAATATTCGCTACCGTTGCCTCACAGATAGTGTAGCCGATGTTCGACAGCGCTCCTTGGATGCGCCCATAGCCCCACGTCGGGTCTTCCTCCGCAACTTCACGCAGAACTCTTTGATCAGCGCCATCTCCTCCTGGCACTCAGTATTGATCTTTCGTTTAGCTGTGTATTTCGGGTGTGATTAAAACTACGTGGTAATCTAATTCATCCAGAAACAGTTCCAGCTTCCGCTTGCTCTCCTTGCTCTTGTCTGAATAAAGGCATCTGCA
>JAYJMI010015566.1:0-12782 GCA_036873855.1 Sarsia tubulosa
GTCACGGTCAAACCCACCTACCCTCGGAACGTCACCATGACGCTGGCCGTTTCAAAATCGATTTGTGTGTGGCCCCTAAGCATGTCACCCGCAGCAATGGATTCTCGATTTATCAATTCCCGCAATCCGGCGATATAAGAACCCACGAAGAATCCCTTCATTTAGAATCCGTAAAATACGGTAGAAAGCCTTTTGGGTTTCATCGTGGGTACGGGACAGATTCTGTCCATTTTTATTCCTGGTTTGTTGGCTCTCAACCACTCACTTAGCAGTCTAAGGTCTGTGTTTATCTGTTTGACATGTTCTTTGCAGTTTTTATTTGAAAGTATTAGACTGGTATCATCAGCAAAGTGATATACCTTAGAATGTTTTATTGCATTGCTTAGATCATTGATATATAGGATGAAAAGTAAGAGTCCAAAGATAGAACCTTGTGGAACTCCATAACTAATTTCTTTAATACGTGGGAATCACGTGTATAGGTTAGGACCAATGAAACAAATATTTATACGTAGAACTTCCACGTAATGATCACGTAGAATAACACGCAGTGTACACTTGTCTAAATAGCGTGGCTACACTTGGCTAACACATATGTAACTTGCCAACGACGTGGCTGGTACGTTGCATTTTCTTTGTGGGTTACACGTAACTTGCATTACGATTTTTTGTGCTGCTTAACATTTTTATTAAACACCTTTTCTTTTCTTTTTTGTTCAAATCTATATGAGATATTAAAGGGATAATTTCGCATAGTGACCTACTTAATTTTTCAAAAAACAAAATCCAAATCACTAGTTGATAGATTAAAACAGGTGCACAAGATAGAACTTTAATTTTAATATTTTCTTTTGTTAATTCAAATATTTTACATACAAAATACGATCTATTCTACTTAACCCGACGACTGTGACTACGAGAGACATACAGGTCCAAACGAGTCCCATTTAATATCATATTTTGCAATCTTGTTTTATGTGAAGTTTATCTTTACGTAAACCGTGTTAAGACGTATGCAACAGGTAAATCTTTATTAATCAAGCAAACTTCAGAATAATAGCTTGTTGTTTTTTAAAGTAGAATATTGTTAATAATATAATATATAAGCCTGTTTCTATGACGAAAGGCTGCCGCCGTTATAACAACATTGTACGTTTATACGATACGATACGATAGACACTGTTTTTAGAATTCAAATTTTTGAAAGTTCACTTGTTGCGCAAATTAACTCGATGGTATTTATAATGTTTCGTCTGAGACTTCTTGATCCTCGTAAACATAGCCACTTTAACAACGCGAACGATATTTTTGTTCGCATCCAATTTGTTACGCATGACTTTGACGTATCTCGTTTCATCGAAATCAAATCTGATAGCCTCCCTACTTGATCCACCATATAAGGAGAAAACCAGGGGTGTGAAGGTACCATGTTCAACTTGTAGAACTCGTTAATTGTACTTGCATTTCTTTTCTTTTTCATTCGTGATGTACGATTTTTCAATTGTTGAAGTAAGGTAGCGTTTAGGTCAAAAACCCTTATGTCGAAGAATGCTTGCTGACCAGGACTTCAAAATCCTCTTGCTTGTATATCTAATCGTGATTCATCACCTCTCATTGCTGTAACTTCATTTAGTACCTCACCACTTAATGGTAACATTTTTGGTTCAATTTCTGTGTCATTGCAAACCTCTTTGAGAAGGTTAGCAAACAAATCTCTCAAATCTCAAATCGTAGCTCCCATCCATATTGTATTCTTATTGCATCCCAAAATTGTTGTTTGTTCAGATCGAAGCCACTGTCAATTAGTGGATAAGTTGCTAGCCAGTCAGAGACTCGTTTTTGAATATCGATGTTGTTTAAACGTTTTTGTTTTACTGAAAGCGCGTTTCGTTTATTCAATTTTGTTTGAAGTTGAGTTTCTTGCAGATTTGATTTCACTTTTAATCTTCTTGATGTCACTTTGATTTACCTTGTATTCAAGGTTTTAATTAACTATTAACTATTGACTTAGTGTGCTTGTAACTTCACGAGAGTTTTCGTACTCTACATCTGTTAATTCATTAGTTAATATTGGAATAGCCAACCCACCATAACGAACAGGAAGAGATGTAAATAAACGGTCATTATCGGAGTAAACTTGACCGCCGCTGATTGCTAGTATGAATTTTGATCTTTTCGTTTCTTTAATTTTTGGAAAGAATGTTTTTATATTCGGAATAGTTTTGATGAAATAAGTAAACTTTCCCTTGAAGCCACCGACAAATGCTGAATATACTGCTTGAGGTTCGCTTTCTGCAATTTTAGATAAAACTATTAACTGTTCGTTCCATTCATCGATTAACTTTTCGACGTAATTTTTTCTGAACTGCTCGCTTCCTAGAACGGCTCCTAAATGTCTCTCACCTTCGATCGTAGTTTTAACTTCAGAGTTTTCAAACATTTCTACTGCAACTTGATAGTAAGTTTCTTTAACAATCAAATGTGATTTTGAAGGTTTAGGAAAGTATCCGTATTTAGGTCCAATTCTCTGTATTTCGTTCCAATAAATTCTGATATTTGGAATTTTTCCAGCGACAGTAAAATCGTCAGCAAAAGCTACCTTTTTAAATTCGAATTCATTTAGTTTGATAAATTCATGTAAAAATTGAAGCAACGGGGTAACTCCTATTGCATACACACCCATTCCTTCTCTAGATCTAATTTCTTTACCTGCTAATACAAATCATCGTGCAGGTATACAATAACAGTTCCAAACGAAAGTTGTTATGATTCAACATACAATCGAAATATTATGAAGCATTACTTCCGTTTCTTCTCGTTCATAAATTTCATACATGGCGTGTATAGCAGCTTCAGCTCCGGCTTCCTGTCCTGCGCAAACTTGTAATGCTCCTACTGCCTTTGTAACAGTTTTTCGCACAACTTGCATAACTATCTTTCCCTCAATTCGTCGTAATATTTCTCCTACGCCAATAGGTCTAATACCAGGGTTTTTGTCCAAAGGTATCAAACGACAAGCTACAAACGCCTCTAAACTTTTGTCATTAAATGTTATTTTATCAATACAAAGTTTTTTAACAAAATTTGCTATTGCTTTACGAAGGTCTAGTGAGGATTGACCGTAGGATTGACAGCAATTTGATAGTAGCATCTTACGCCATCCGTATGCATCTAATCCGGAAGGACCAGATCCACTTTTAGTTTTTTTTATAGCTTTAGTAACGTAACTTTCATCAATGTCATCATATACAACAGGATGGATGTAATTAACTGGACCTTGAACCAGAACCTTTTGGTGTATTTTTTTGTTCTTCTGGGTGTTTACTCTCGGGTGTCTAATAAACGTCCCCCCACCCATGCTAGTTAATTTTCGAGATGGAGATAAAAGACAGCTTCTATGCTATGGCTTCTCTTACTGAAACTTTTTTAAATAACTATTTTGACCTTGTGCACCATCGTTTAATTATTTTGATTAGAAGTTACGGATGGAAAAGATTTAAAACTCATTATATATCAGTTTAAAGGAAATCCGAAATTCTCTACGGAAAAGAATAAAAATTCACCATAAGTAATTCAAAATTCACAACAACCCAACTTCATACTGAATATCTTTTTTTTCCAAAACTCTCTAGCAATACTTTTTTGTATCTTAATAATACATTGCATGATCTTAAAGGGGAAGTGAGGGCAAAAAGTTTTATGTTTTATTTTTATATATATATCGTTTCTACTTTGTATAACTTAGTTTCTCACCAATTTTTTCCTGTTTTAAACAAATATTGCGAAAGTTATAGCATTTGAAAGTTTTTAAAAAATTTGAATTTGTAACGTTGCAGGTGCGAGACAAAAACGTAGATTTGTATTGAGTAACTGACATAAACTGTTATTTTTACAAAAACTTTTAATTAAATATATGTCATAGTTTTGTAATTCATTAAAAGTTATCTATTTTTCGGTGTTTGTTTTTCTCGGCCCTCGGCCTTCTATATATTTTTATCAGTTTTTTATAATTTTGTCATGTAAACATTTTTCAAAAAACATTATTTTAAATATTTTTCGTATTTATTTTTCTTATTTTTATTTTTATTATTATTATAAAAAAGTATTATTCTTGTAAAACCAAGATACAGATGAGGAGTTTTAGAAACATTTACGTTTACATTTCATTATACATTTCTTTATATTCTTTATCAAATTTGTTTTCGACGGGATGCATATATGCTTCTGTAAGTAGTGGTAGAGCCTTGTTCTTACCCACAAGTACCACCAATAAAGTCATTATCAATATTCAGTTTGTCAAAAGCAATATTATTAAAACAATCAAAATCAAATATTTACATTGAGTTTTATTACACTTCGTTTAAGAAATTATACTGTCGAAAAAAATTGATTTCAGGTAATTCCATGAGTTATATAACTAATGTGAGTGGAACTATTTAAGGATTTACTTTTAATGTACTTTATGGGAAGAAAGTAATGCGGAAGGAACTTTCGTGGGGAGAAAAAGTCGTTAAATTTAATGAATTAACTTTTGAGAATTGTCTATTTTGATATTTTTTGTGAGAATTAACTTTCTCGATTTATTACGAAAGGAAAGAGTGACTTAACTGTTCATTTATTGATAGTTATTTAAATTATGAAAATCTAGCTTGGGATAGCACAAACCAAAGAAAATGAGAAGTTCTTCGTCATCAGAAGCATGCTATTTGAAAAATAAACTTTAAAGATTCTGTCAGTTTGAAGCTGAATCATTGCAAGCTTTTAAAGAAACAATTACAAAACCAATTTTTGAATGTGAAAATATAAAAACATATTTTTAGGAAAAAAGGAAACTTTACTTTATAGTAACTATGTTGAAATACTTTGACCAGACATAATGTTCTACGTATCAATCAGTAAAACCCAGCACAAATGCAGTTTCTCTGCTATAAGACCTCTAAATGGAGCCTTCTTGGAGTTCTGCGTAATGGTTACCTTAAGGGCTTACTCAGGGGAAACTATTTTGTGAAACATATATTGAATTTAATCATATGTGTTGCAAAGAGCAATGTGAGACCATCAGTCAATCTGGTAAATATTTGCTCATATTTGCTCAGACGATCGATAGTGACAGACTTCTAAACTTTGTCAAAAAGCTCGCTTGCTTCTTTATTTCTTTTTTTTACAGATTTTAAAATATAAATATCTCAAAACTACACTTAGAAATTGGCTCAATTTTTAAGAGAATTTTACTGAGATTGTCGTCTTTCATTTTGAAAAGAATCAGTAGGGATAAATTATTTTTGCCAAGAGAAAAGAGTTTTGAGTAAGTCCCTTTAAGACTAATATATTACATTGTATGTTGTAAAATTTTCTCATTTGTGGTTTCTATTTGCATTAACGAATTAATCTGTAGCAATTAGTTAAAACAAACTAACTATCTAACTAGAACAAACATAAATTTAAAAAAATATAATCTAGGGTGCCGACCTAGAGTCGTGACCTAGGGTATTGGGTTCCAGGATCCCGACCTATGGTTCCACAGTCCCGGATACCAAGTCCCAGGAACTTACGTTCCTGGTTCAGTACCACTCAATCACTCTATAAAATAATCCTTAAAAATTGCGGCAATCTTGTTTACAAGCCAAATGAAAGCCAGAATATATATGATCTTCTGCTTTATTGAGGTGAGATGGATATCTTTTGTTTGTTGAACTGAGTCTGTTTTGGGAGAATTACTTGTTATTTTTTTTTGATATATCTATACAGTATATTCATACAATTATTTCAATTACTTGTTTAACGATGTCTTTGATGTTAAACTACACCTTTGGTTAACATTAGTATCATTACAGCAGGCATAAATATAAAAGGTTTCTCTTCCTATTTCATCTCTCTGTTTTAGAGTAGTTTATATGTAAAAAATAAGCCTGAACAAACAAGAAATCACTATTACATTATAAAAGTGAGCTAAGGAAACTTTAGTTGTAGACTGCTCTGACGAAAAAATATTATGTAAGTTTATACAAAAATCTTTAGTTTGTTTGTTCAAACTTACTAAGGTGAAATCCAACTTAATGAAATAACAAAGCATTTCTTTCACAAAAAAGCGATTTTAGTCCATGAGAAGTCAAATTTGTGAGGAGGGAATAAAAGTGCAATATAAATTGATCATTAGCTTGTAACTGCAGCAACTGTGTAACTGTGCTTTGAACTCTAGAAAGAAACAGAAAAAACTAGAATATCTAGAAAAAGAATCTACAATCTCTAGAAACTAGAATCTCTAGAAAAAGAAAGCAGACTCTACAAAAATAGTGACAAAGAATTCTTAGAAAAACTACGCACTAAAGATGTGCAATATTACTTACAGGCCATGTTACTTGATAATGTATCAAAGATATGATTTTTAAACTTGACTTCATAAATAGTCATTCGCGGAAAAGTTCCACGAACTTCTAAATAGTTTTAATCAGTTATATAAATACGCGCATTTATTTGAACATGTTTTTCGGTTCTTTTGAAGTCTATTGTTTTCTCAAAAGTTTTTCAAAAATCAGTTTGATTTGATTTTTCTACAACTTTTAAAAATGTCTACAACTTTTTAATGACGTCAATGGAAAAAAAAAGGGGATGGTTGGGTTAAAGAACCTCCCCCTAAGTAAATCCTAAAATATTGTTAATAGAAAATATGTATGTAGTTTTAGAATGGTAATCCACTGCAGATTAACATAAATGACAATACGTATTTGTAAAGTTGGTCAAAATTCTAAAAAGTCGATTACGTCATCACGTGACGTCACAAAGAATGATGACGATAACCAAAATATATGATGCTAATTTTCATTATAAGTAAGTGTACAAAGTTTCAAATTCTAATTATAACCGTTTCAAAACTTATGAGTTGTGCATTGTCAAAATGCATACCGCAAACATGAAAATGAGGCCAGCGATATATTTTGCTGGGCGCGCAGAATAAATAGCGGTAATATTATTTTGAAAAAATGGCAGGAAAACTCCGGACAAAATAAAAAAAATAAAATTGTATTAGTGAGCATTTGCATGGTATGAAGTCTTTTGAAAATGAATAACTATATATATATAATAAATAAAAAGTTTCAGTAAATTTTAACTGGATATAAAATGAACTCTTCTGCAGAGTAGGAACAAAAACTTTAGGATGTTGTCAATTCGTGCAGTAAATAAAAATATATTATATTTAAGTTGTTGAGAAAGGAGCATTATTGCTTATTTTTGTCCAATAATGTTAAGTAATGAGCAACAAATGTTTTCCCATATCAAAGAACTGGAATCAACAAAGGTACTGATTTCAAGGGTATTCAAAAATAAAAATGAACAGACAAATTTTGAGGATATAGTGAAAAATTCAAATTTTGGCTAAAAAGGGCCAAAGTGCAAAGACGTTCTTTTTTACGCAAGTTTTCTATTTTTCAGAAAAATTTATGCCATAACCTTGGAAATCATATCATGGCAGAGTTAAAAGTGAAGAATCAAAAACCAGAAATGAGTGTTTGCACTTAAACTAATCACAGAAAAGACCAGGTATTGTTTTTCCAGTCCTGTTTTGATTTTCTAAGAGATAGAAGATAAAGCATTATAAATAATAATAAATCTTGATAAATCTTAAAGATTTTACAAATTTGATATTCTATTAGCCCTATCATTTTATGTTAGAGAGCTATATATAAGAATTTATGTATTTATGTATTTTTTTAAAAACCTCATTTTGTCAACTGTAAATAAAGTATTAATAATAATAATAACAATAATGTTTGCACTAAAATTTAACCAAAGTTGGTCATTTTTTGCTCACGCTACCTTCATAAAAAGGGACTGAAAACTAGACATGATTCCAAAATTGATAGGAAACATTTATTCCGGTACATGAAGCCTCGATCCAAAAAAAATTCACAACCTGACAAAAGTGGGCGTAGTCAGCAATGACGTCATCATTTTTTGAATTTTTTTATTCGCGAATCTTTTTAGAATAGGGACAAAATTAGACTACAAAAAGTTCACCCCCTAAAAAGAAGTAGTTCTCTAGTTATTGACGAAAAATGCTAGGGTATAGCGTTTCTTCACCACACACCATCCCCCTCATAACTTTTAGAAGATAAATTATGTTGCAAATAGCTGTTTCAAATAAAAATGTAAAAAATACACGTTTATCAATAATTGTAGAAGGTTCATTTTTTATATTTAAAAGCGGTACAGTGTGTTTTGATTGTCAGACCGCGTTGGACAAAAAACTAAAATTTTATGCAAAATAACTTTTATTCAAGAAAAACGTAGCAAAATCGCTCGTTTTTTTGTTATTGTATGATGGCCAACTTTAAATTTTCCCGCTTAATTTTGTCGTAGATATGAAATGATGTCTGGCAGCGCAATGATCACAAAAAACAAACATGTATATCTTTGCTAAAACATTATTATATGAAGTAAGATTAATTGCTCTGAACTTTAATTAACTTATATTTTCTTATCTTAGATTTTTTTTGTACCACCTTGGAATCCCGTTAAAAATTGGGTCTCTTTGTCAAAAAACTGTATAACTATGTGTATAGACCTGTTCTCCAAATTATGTAGCCAAAGTAATAATTTTTGAAATGAAACCAAAAGTTTTGGTCATAAAAAACAAACAAAAACTAAAATTAACAAAACTCACATGAAAAATAAAATATTTTGGTGCTACTTTCTGATTGTAATAAGTTTTAAAATTCAAATGTTTTAGGTGACTTTAATTTTGGCTATTTTAAAAATACTGTACCAAAAGAGGCGAAATAGCAGTTTAAAAATTAACTCTTTTCAAAAAAATTGACCACACAAAGGTTCAGGTTTTAATTTTTTTGTTCATTTTGAATTAAACAAATATAGAACACACAAAATAAAATAAATATTGAGTGGTAGTTATTTTATTATACAGAGATTTTACAGATCAGATTGGATGTGAGAGGTGACAACATTGTTTTAAAATTATATCCACTCTTGGAGCTGAAAATTCGTGGGCAACACAATATTAAATTAAACATCTGCGGTGATATATCGTGAATCACAAGTACTTCTCCCCATATCTACCTGTTACCCTACCATCCCAAGGAACAAAAAAATATTATACTATTCTCGTTTAAAAAAAATCTATCTGCCAACCTAAATGCCAAATTGTAAATAAAACATAGGTAATTGACTAAAAATAGTATCCCCATAATATTACTACAAAACAAGCTATTTAAAAAAAATTAGAAGGAAAATTAAAAACCCTGAACGGTTAAAGGTTAAATTGGTTTCTTTTTCCCCCTGCTTTTATCGGCTAGGAATCTAGAATCATTGTAGTTCCAATGCTTTTTGTGACGAAAATATCGCAGGGATTTCGTATTGCCTACACATATTGGGTATTAACCCCGATTTTCAAAGTGCTACTGTGGACTTGTTTCTAAGCTTAAGGGTCTTACTCAGGTGTTTTGGCCAAAATAATTAATCCCTACCGAAATTTTGCAAAATGAAAGGTGACAATGTCAGTAACATTTTGTGAAAATTTAAGCCCATTATTAAGCGTATTTTTGAGATATTATGTTTCAAAATCGGTAAACAAAAGAAATGAAGAAGCAAGTGAGCTTTTTTGCAAAGTTTGGAAGTCTTTTATCTTTGATTGGCTGATTCTCATGAGTAAATATTTACCAGATTGACTGGTCTAACACTGCTCTTTGCAATACAATATAAATTCAATATAGGTTTCTCTCCTTTAAGAATGAGACATTTAGCGCATTGTTTCCTTGGTACTTTTACTCTTTATTGGTACTTGGTACTTTTACTCTCTTATTTACTGATAGGATATTTTTTTCTAAAAATTACGTGCATAAGTATCTTTAAATATGAAATACCATTGAACACTAGTAGTAAATACACTATAATAGTAAATATTATGAAAAAATGGCTGATCATAGTTATTATAGTTACATAGTATCATAGTATAGAAAAATATCATAATATAGAAAGAGATGATCCAAAAACGAATCACGGAGTTAGCATTAACGTTACATTCTTCATCTCAGTTTCACCATCACAAATGAACTTAGATAGCTTTTAGAAGTATTTCACAGTATTAAGTGTCTTTAACAAAAACTTGCATACGCCTTATAAATATTAAAAATTTGTACATACAGTTCTCAAAAAGACTTCTTCCTTCTAGTCTAGTTCTAAAAAAAAAAGATGGTAGAAACTAACACCAACTCTATAAAACAAAATGTAAAAACTAACAACAAATGTATAAACTATCATTAATGACGTCACTAGAAAAAACCTTCCGGTATAATAACGATTTTTATGCAGAAGACTGTGAAAAATTCAACTTTAGTATAACCAGTAATATAAACAATATTGACACTGGGGATATTAACATCCTTTAATTATAATTTTTTAAAAGCAGCTAAATTATTCGATTGCTATGATCAAAGTCACTCAAGTCACTTGAGTCACATACTTTTTGACTTAAGCAAAAAGTCTAGAGTCAACGTTTATAGATACAAACTTCCTGTTCGTTCAGATTGCTGCATATCTCTTACTTGATGGCTTTATGACTTGATGATGTTTCCGGCTTGATGTGTTATAATACGCCGTTCTCGGTAGACTTTAGAAAAGTCGTTATTTTATAATACGGTCGGAAGTCGCAAAATACGGGCTTGAGTTTACGGCACGGGAATATTCGACACATATCTGACATTTTTTGTTTTTTTTAAACGACAAATCTAGTCTACGTTGTCGTGTAAAAGCCGCCATTACGGTTTATTTAATGGCAAGATGCTAAGTTAATAGTAATTTTTTGGATTTTTGATGTTAACCTATAAGAAAGACAATACTTGAACTAAGATTTCTTTCAAATTTCTAGCCATATAACCCACAAGTACTGAAATGCTTTGATAAATAGTTATTCCATAATTGATCAGGGAGAGAAACTAATACAAAAACAAATATTACTGGAGCATGTGCATTGATTATAAATTGTCCAATTAAATAAATAAGAAAGGAATTTGGGAAAAAATAGACAAATAGGAGAGGTCACGAGGTCAAGGAAATGAGAAGCAAAATACAGGGAAAGGAGGAGATCATTGGGAAATTTCTTATTTATTTAATTGGACAATTTATAATCAATGCATATGCTCCAGTAATATTTGTTTTTGTATTAGTTTCTCTCCCTGATCAATTATTATCCTTTAGTGTAACCAAAAAGGAATTTCTCTACTTTTTGTTGTTTAAAAGATGTCAATTTCCTATCTATTTCCTCAAATATTACTTACTTTTTTATCTTTTTTAAAATATATTTTTTAATGGAATTTCCATCCTTTTTGAAACCTTGAGAAGGCTTAACACAAAATAAACACTACTAGAACATAGAACAAAAAAACAATAGAACCATAGTACTATAGAACCACAGAACACAGAACCAGAAAAGCAAAGAACCATAGAACTAAAGAACAATAGAACAATAGAATAGAGAACCATAAAACCATAGAACATAGGAGCATAGAACATAAACCATAGAACCATAGAACATAGAACCATAGAATATAGAAACATAGGACAATAGAACATAGAAACATAGAACATAAAGCATAGAACCATAGAACAGAGAACCAAAAAATCATAGAACCATAGAACATAGCATCATAGAGCATAGAAGCATAGAACCATAGAACATAAAAAATATGACCATAGAGCAGAGAACCATAGAATCACAGAACATAAGACCATAGAACATAGGACAGTAGAACATAGAATCACAGAACTATAGAACAGAATCACAGAACTATAGAACAAAGAGCAATAGATCATAGCACCATAGGACCATAGGAGAATAGAACACAGGACCATAGAGCCATAGAACATAGGACCATAGAACATAGAACAATAAAACCATAGAACATAAGCCACAGAACCATAGAACATAGAACCAAAGAATCATAGAACCATAGAACATAGAATCATAAAGCATAGAACCATAGAACCATAGATCATAAACAATAGGATCATAGAGCAGAGAACCGTAGAATCACAGAACATAGAACCATAGAACATAGGACAGTAGAACATAGAACATAGAACATAGAACAAAGAACCATAGAACCATAGAACATAAACCAAAGAACATAGAACCATAGAACAGAGAATCATAGAATTATAGAATCATAGAACATAGGACCATAGAAAATAGGACAATAGAACATAAAAGCATAGAAACCATAGAACCGTAGAACATAGAACATAGGACCTGTAGTAAAAAGAACCATAGTACAATAGAAAACAGAACCATAGAATCATAGAACTATAGAACATAGGAAAATAGAAACATAGAATCATAGAACATAGAACAATGAACCATAAAACATAAACCAAAGAACATATAACCATAGAACATAGAACTATAGAACATAGGACATAAAACCATGGAACATAAACCATAGAACTATAGAACAGAGAACCATAGAATCATAGAACCATAGAACATAGGACTATAGAACATAGGACTGTAGAACATAAGACACTAGAACATAGGGTAATATAACGTAGAACCATAGAACATAGGACCATAGAACATAGGACAATAAAAATAGAACAAATAACCACAGAGTATAAACCATAGAACATAGAACAAAGAACCATAAAACATAAACCAAAGATCATAGAACTATAGAACATAGGACTATAGAACGTAAAAAAATAGAACATATGACCATAGAACATAGGACCATAGAACATAGGATCATAGAACATAGGACAATAGAACATAGAAC
>JAYJMI010015677.1:0-11265 GCA_036873855.1 Sarsia tubulosa
GGAATTGTGGAAAGATATTTTCAGGTTTTACTAAAGTCACTATGATCTATCTATTAGGCTATTGAAAAATTTCGCGGGAATGTACCTTTAAGCAAATATCAGATTACTTTAAAGAGATTCTCTCAACTTTTCAATGTGGTTTTCGCAAAATCAATTTTTTTAAAAGGTATGAAAAACTTTCGCAAACAAGAACGTTCACCTAACCTTACAAACTTTATTGTAAAGGGTCAAAACTGCGAAAGTTTCTCCCATAAAGTAAACAAAATATGTGAAATAAAAAAAAATATTTGTAAGAAAAGTCCATTTATTCACTATTTACAATTTTTTTACTACAACACTACTTTACACCCAAAAACAAATACTCTTCGTATATATATTAACATAATGTCTAAAATTTTATTACTTCCTAAGAAATTCTTCTAAAAACATGTCTAGCATATTGTCAATAATATCAATGGTTCAGGCTACCTAATATACTAAACATATACAGAAAAAACTTTTACTGACCCACAAAAAAACTCACTGTAGGCAAAACGTACAATAAAAACAAACAAAAAAAACATCTGAAAATGAAAACTAAGAATCGCTATTTATCTAAACATCAACGGGCTGACCAGTTGCTGACTCAGCAGTTTGAATGGTTGGTTGATATTTCTTCAAGTGACGTCGTGGTAACTTCATAGCGTCTCTTCTAAAAGGATCTCCCAATTCCCTTGTGAGCATAAGCTCCAGTATAGTCGTTTTTCCTTCTTCCTGGTTTCTTACACATTGCTTTAACGCATCCCCAATTTGATCAGGGTGAGTGCATGTGATACCTTCAGCTTTCATGCTTTGTGCAATTTCGGCATATGACCATGGATTATCAATGTTTACACCAATATAACGGTCACCGAACCATAAAACCTTTGGTATTAAAAAGGGAGTTAAAGTTTTTGAATGAAATAGAAACATTTGTAGTAATATAGTACCATTACTTGCAATTAAAATTACCCTGCTTTTCATAATTGTCTTGAGTTTATTTTGGAATAAAATAATATAGAGAAACCAAAAAGTAAACAACGAATTCTACCTGGTTTTTCTTCTCTGCTCCCCATTGACAGTTATTAAATACAACAGCAGTCGTAGGGATTTTTTCACGTATACATGTTAAGACTTCATTAAAACTCATTCCCCACGCGCCATCTCCTACGTAACCAATAGCTGGGCGGTCAGGGCGTGCTATTTTTGCACCCATAGCCGATGCAAATGAATACTGACAATTACCAAAGGTCATAGCAGGAAAAAAACTTGGTGATTGATCGAATCTTAAGTAACCATTAGAAACAGAACATACATTTCCAATGTCGGTAGACACCATAGCATTTGATGGCATTGCTTTCTCTAATTCTCGAAGTGCTTGTCTTGGATTGATTTTACCTAAAAATAAACATGAAAACTACATTATATTTTATATTTTACAGTTTTATCTCTTTCTTGTTATTCTCCGCAGTACAATTAATAAAGACATGTAAAATCGCCAAACAGAAATATCATTCAAATTCGAAAAACAACAAACACAACAAATTCTAATATCAAGTCAAACTCAAATATGATTACAACAGTAAATCATGAGTTAATTATAAACTTCAAAATCTTAATGAGAATAATATGTTAAAACTATCTTAAATGTAAACAAACTCATTCGCATGATTACTACAGTAAGCTTATACCTTCTTTAGCATTGGTTTGATCGTTCGTCATATCATTTAACTTAGCTTCCCACGTGGCTCGAACTTCTTTGAGTTTGCTCATTCTTTCATTAGTATTCCCTGCTGATGCGATACCAGTACAATTCTGTAATCGTTGTAATAGTTCTTTTGAAGCTAACTTACAATCGCCATTTATACCTACATCTACAGGTTTCACTAAACCAATTCGACGGGGATCTGTTTCAATTTGAACGATTTTAGCATTTTTAGGCCAGTAATCAAACCCATATTGAGGTAATGTACCAAACGGACTAAGTCTAAAAGAAAGTTAATAATAAATGATAAGGTCAAAAGATAAAATAAAACCTTAAGACAAACGTTAACGTTTTTAAACCAAATCTTTAGATATAAAGCTTTGCTTAACCCATAACCCTTCTCTACTTAAAACAAATTGCAGCCTAATAAGTTAAAACCTAGGCTAAATAAGAATAAAGATCGACCCAATTTAAGTTACTATTTTCTGATCAATATGTACAATCACGATATTACAGAATCATAAAATACATACATATAAAAAAAGTAATTTTAAATATTATCAAAACTATATATATTATATTATTAATTTTTTCTTATAAGCTTATTTAATACACACCCATTTAGGTGTCTTCTATCGAGAAGTCACGAAGGCACCATTCCGATTCAACCTACAGCTAAAACAGTACAGCAGAAAAAAATATCTGTTAAATAAATATTGATTTAAAGTTCATTAGTAATTAAAAGATGTTATTTTTAAATATTTGCAATAAAAACAATAGAGGTTGTATAAATAAACGATACATTTTAAGTAGGTATCATTTCAAAGATATTATACTTTTATTATTACAAAGTCAACATATTTTGATGAGAAAACAGGTTTTGTTAATAGAATATTGCCGTGCAAGACATAGAACGAAAAACATGAAATGTTTAAAGGTCAAACTAAAGTCAATAGATATTTGAACATAAATTTCAAATGAGACTTTACAAAAACATTTTTCCTTACCTACTGCCAATAGCCAAAACTAAGTCAGCTTCTTTTATTGTATTCATAGCAGTCTGTTGACCTAAATAACCTAATGGACCACACCATAAAGGATGTGATGCTGGGAAAGCATCGTTATGTAAATAGGTTGTACATACAGGTGCATTCAAAAATTCTGCAAGAGCTTTGACATCCTCAGTTGCATGCCCCATTACAACACCACCGCCTGCTAAGATAACAGGGTTTTTTGCAGACTTGATCAATTCTACAGCAGCATTCAAAGAAGAAGGTCCTCCGGAAGATTTTTCAACAAGATTTGGCTTTTGAATAACATATTCACCTAAAGTAAAAAAGAAAACATGTTTCAACAGCATCACTTTAAAAAAAAGAAAAATTAAGATTTGCTGGGCAATTACTTTGAATAAATCAAAAAGTACAAAAGCTAAACCATTTGATTCAATACAAAGATCTACAAAATAATCTGGATTGAAAATAAAAAGACTACAATGAGCAATTATAAGAAAATAGAAATGCAAACATTAATACAATATAATAATTATTAATAGTCTACCTTCGTGATAAAAGAAGTCTCTAGGTATATTGAGTTGTGTTGGCCCCCTTTCGTTCATTGCTATATCAAACGTACGACCTGTAATTTCAGCCATTCTTAAAGGATTGTTAACATGTCCTTGATATTTTGTTATAGTCTCAAACATTGGTAATTGGTCTGCTTCTTGAAAACCACCAAGACCTTTCGTCAAGGTTCCTGCTTCAGGAGTTATTGCAACCACAGGAGAATGGGCCCAATATGCTGCTGCAACTCCAGTTACAAAATTTGTGATACCTAAAAAATATTGGAAAACTATTGCTTGCATTTTTGTTAAAAATTTTAGAAAATTACTACGCAATACACAAAAGCATAAGGAAAAACACTACTACATACAAAAAATCTGACAATTTGAAAAAAACTCACCAGGTCCGTTCTGTGCAATACATACACCATGTTTCCCTGATGCTCTTGAATAACCATCTGCCATATGTACTGCATTCTGTTCATGCTGAACTGATATAAATCTTATCCCAGCTTCTGGAAATAAATCTAGTGCATCCATAAAAGCTGAGCCAACAATACCAAATACATCAGTAACACCTTGAGCAACTAAAGTTTCAACAAAAGCTTCAGATGCCATCATCTTGGTTGGTACTCCTAGAGGAGCACCCCCATCATTAGAATTTGATGAAGAGCTTCTAGCAAGTTGTGTTGCTGCTGCAGAAACTCGGGAAACAGATACATTTGGTTTTGCAAATCGGCTTAACATTTTTATTAATTTCTAATCTATAGAAAAATATTTTGTTTAAGACTAAATACAAAAGTTTTTCGTCTTTCTTTACAACCTAGGATCACTCAATGCTTGTACTTATCAGAAAAAAATGCATGTAATTATCAGAAAAAAATATCCTATCAGTCATTTTCTCAATATAAAGTAAAAAGTATCAAGGAAACAATACAAAGTAAAAGTATCAAGGAAACATTGTGCTAAATATCCCATTCTGAAGTTTAGAAAAGCATACAGCAGAAAATCGGGTTTCATACCCAATATGTGTAGGCAACACAAAGCACAGTACATGCAACTTTTTTTTCAATAAAGACATTTTCTTTGGAACTACACATAGATTTTCCAGATGCTTTTACAAAAAATATGTTTGACACTAAAGATTGGTTTCCATTTTAAAGTAGCTAAAAGTAAAATTTGATATTTTACTTGGTTTACTAACAAATAATCTTAAACCGTATTTCCAGCAGTGGGGAACAAGGCTGGTTCTACATACAAGGGCACTGAACTACTTACTGCTTTCATTTTTGCCACTAAATTGAGCTAAGCTTGAACTCTTTAGTACTCCTAGCTATAGATGAATTGCTAAAATATGTCACTTGTTTTGATTACTTCGATTCCTCTGCTATTAAATATTATGATTTTTTTATATTGTTGCCTGTAAACAGAGACAAAAACTTAAAGGTACAACTTCAAGTGGTTTTGGCCATAAAGTTAACCATATTCAAACTTTTAGAAATGAAAGATTACCATATCATGAGTATCCTGTGAAAATTTCTGAGATATTTGTATTTCAAATTAGGTTAAACAATAGGATTCAAGAAGCAATTGAGCTTTTGTACACAATTTAGAATTACTTTGCTTATGATCTGCTAAATACCAGGAAGTGAAATTTACCAGTTTGGTTTACTTCTAGCAACTCTTTTAGAATACTAAATTTCAATATAGGTTTCACAAAAATGATCTTGCTTGAAGTTGTACCTTGTAGAATACACATCTATAGTCTCGGCTTTCAGCAAACATCACCGTATAACTGAAATTTTCGTGGTAGTCACAAAAAATGACTTTTAGTAGAAAAAAGCCATGAAAACTATAAATTCTTCTTATTTTGCTCTTTTTTAGCTTGAAGGAAATGTATTTCAATATAATTTTTTTTGTAGTAGTGAGTTACTGTTAAATTTAGTTTGTCCTAAGTTTTTAGACAATTTCAATAAAAAGTAAGCTTGTAAAGTGAAGAAATGTAAAATAGATTTTGCTTTTCACAGGAAAGCCACGCTTTTTTACTGTTTTTACACTACCATTTTCTGTGAAGGAGAGTGATTTTCCGCGTTTTTGCGAGACTGTATTGATGTGTATTGCCTGACACACTTACGCTAGACTAAAATTTATTTACTATGTAAGAATGCCTACACCTAATTTAAACATTTTTCTTTTGACAAGATGATTGCTCCAACTCCACATTTCAGTCTACACTGGTATATGTTGCAAGCCACTACACCAGTATGGTAAGTCGATAGGTAGGTACAGTTGTAAAAAATTTAAAAACTTTTATAAAAACAGGCATGCATTGTAGATATAAAAACTTACCATAATTTATTCAATATTAACATAGCTTGATAATAAATTGGTGATCATAGTTGGTCAAGTAAAAGAAAGAAATAACCACCTGCCTTCTCAAGCAAAAAAGTATTGTGGACTGTGGAGTCTCTTCTAAAATTTTCGATTCCTTGCAAGATATAGATATATAATAAACTAATTCCTTCAAAACAAATCTAAGCACGCAGAACGTAAATCAAAATAATAAAAGAGAATAAAATTTTAACGAAAAAAACAAGAAAACTGTGCATGTGGTGAGGAAACTTAAAAAATTAACGAAAAATCTTTATTTGTACGGTGCTTGTGATTGTCTGAACGTATACCCTGATACAATCATATCAGATGTTGGTTTAATCTATCATAATGGTTTTAAATTATTATATTTCCCTTACATTTACCTTGTTCAACTGGATTTCCCATAAGAAGATTTCTTGATTTACAAGAATGAACTTTGTTGTTGTTAAGCAGCCTACCGACCATAATAATTTTCAAGCATTTATAAAAGAGAAACCTAGAAACATGTTGCACAGGCTAAAACAAAACCATGTGCTTTGGGAGCGCACGTGCTACAAACAAAGCATGTGATATCACAGAACAACACAGAATGATAATAAAATTTATTATATCTGACGAAAATATGATTTATGGTCGTTGAATCTCTTTTTATCCCTTAAATAAAATAAATCTTTAGTAGCGCTTTTTTTCTTAATTTTACTAAAAAACTAAAAACATTCCATACTCCGTGCTGCGTAAATAAAAATACTAGCAACTTGTTTCCTAAACTGTGGCGTGCTATTTATCCTTGGGGAACTGTAAGTTGCTAATAAAAATAAAATGCAAATATTTTTTAGCCTACGAATACAGACAATAATTATAGGAAAGATCATTATAATATTTTTTTTTGATACGTTCGATAACGTAGGCTACATAATTAAAAAAATTAGCAAACCGCGGATAAATTATAAAATCATTCTTTTTGCTTGTTCGCGATAACAAACGAACTGACGAACAAAAAAGCTGTCATTAAAATTGCAAAAAATTGCTATCAGCTTTATAAAATAAACACTAATTCTTAGCTAAATAATAACTTAACTGCAACAAATATGAGTGGACGACAAGGTGGAAAGAAAAAACCTTTAAAGACAGCCAAAAATAACAAACCCGAACTTGATGATGATGATAAAGCGCTCCATGCAAAACAACGCGAAGAGCAGAAAGCTTTAGACGAAATGAGGAAGAAAGCAGCTGGTAAAGGTCCACTTGCTACTGGTGGAATTAAAAAGTCTAGCGGAAAGAAATAGAACGATTAAATCAACATCAGAACGTGATAAATTCAAATTAAATTTTAAAGGACAGCTTTTTTAAAGAAGCTCATAATAATTTTAATTTGTAATTTATGGTAACGGGATCTTTGAATACACACGTTTTACAACCCAAATCATGGATTATTTTTTCTTTCGATAAAAGTTTATTTTTGTGTTTTAACAAATGATGACTATTTTTATATTGTGCATTTTATTTATTGTGTTTCTTTGTCTTTTTTTTTGTAAATAAACACAAATTGGCTCAAATTTTGATATTTTTTTTTGATTTTTTGTATATTGTGAAGACCTAGAGGGCTGTAGATTATTTGATACAAAAGATTTGGTTTTGCGATCATGTGATCTAGACAATGTGTAATAGGTTAAATTGAACCTACTTTAAAGGAAGGAAATAATGTGAAAGAAACTTACCTTTTTCACAAAATTTCGAAATATGTAAGTTCATTTGAAAGTTACTCTTATATTTTTCCTCGACTAAACCAACTAAAAAACTTTTTTCTGCCAAAATAACTGTTAACTCTTTCCTTTAGTGCTAATTTGCAAAAGTTAATTCTCTGAAAAATTGTCAATATGAGAAATTCACAATTTTTTCTACTCACGAAAGTTTCTTTGTATTACTTTCTTCCTTTAGAGTAAAAGGGACTTACTCATATGAATTCATTTCTATGAAATCCGAAACCAATAAAGCTGGTAAAAATTATGTAATTTGTTCGGAGTATCAAAAGTAAATTAATTCAAACTTTGCAAAAAAGCTCAATGTCTTCTAGTTTTCTTTTCTTTAGCAATCTCAAAAACTTCACAGAAATTTATAGATTTTGAAGTACAAATATTTTAAAAGCTATTAATTTTCTTATTGAACTTATAGCATAATAATAGTTAACTAATAATGGTGCAGTTGTTTATTTTTGGAAAACTCTAGTTTCCCAGAAAATTGGGTAAAAAAGCCAAGATATGATCAACATAACTACCCTTTTCTTGAGATCTGTTCATATTTTTGTTGTTAAATAATGATCATTTTTTTGTTTATTCAATAGAAATCTTATTTTCCTTAAATTTTGATATAAAGGGCCAAAATGTGTTGTAATAGAGTCATAGCCCGCATTTCTTTAAATGAAAAAGAATAAAAAATTTATTTATAAATATTTTTTATATTCTAGTACCATGTCAGTTAACTTTTGATCCAACTTTTTGGTCTTTAGAATTGGTCTTTTTCCAAAATTATTCTTACCACCGGGAACCACTTCATATGTCTAGCTTGTTTTTCATTATATACAGTAGGAACTAACTGAAAGAAACATCAAAGGTTCAAATTTTCATATAAAAACAAGAATTTTTAAGATATCATGAGGTTTTTGTTCCAAATTTTTGTATGTTTATAGATGTTTTTTGAGAGTTTATTTTAAAATCGATAACTATCTGATTCTGCTCAGTTTTTGAATGATGAGGTCAAATAATTGGTTCGAAAAAAATATGATCAAAAGTTCTGGTTTTACTTTCTGGGGTCCACTGGTAATGTCCCTGTCTAAGTTTGATTGTTTTAGTCAACTCAAAACTTGCCAAAGACAAGCTAATCAAGCCTTCTAAATATCTTGTTTTGAATCAGACAAGGTGTGATCAAAAATCAAGATTTGTTTGTTTGTTATTTGGAAAATTTATTATTTTGATAAAGGATATTTTTAGTATGAGTCAGCTAATAATTTACTGTAGTTACTATTAGCTGAATCAGTGTATAAGGAACTATTATTATTTTATCATTGCTAGGTTTAAACATATAGTTAGCAAACCCTTAGTTGCAATAAATTATTATGGGGAACAAAAGAAAGGTATAATTTAAGTATCATTTTGTTTCCTTCAACTCCAGAGAAACCAAGGTATTGCTTTTAGCTATATATTATATAACCATCCTTGTAAAAACTAGGTGCTTAATGGGGTTCCAGCATGTTAGGACAGTGTTGAAACATCTTTGAGAAAAAATATGTCACACCTTGTATCAATCTGTTTTCCTGCTCTGCATTTAAAAAGGACACTTTGTTTTGTTAACATTTCAGAAGATATCTATAAAATTACATTTTAGTATAATTTTGTATAAATCATTATGGATAAGTTATACCGGTTACCCAGTATTAACATGTCTTTGAGGGTAATTTATAGAGCTTTAACTTGCATGTCATATCATGATCAATCATTATTTGTTCAGAGCAAAGACCAAGATGATGTAAAAGAAACAACACCAAAGAAGGCAAAAGTAGAAAATGTAAGCAAATTTAAGAAATTATTTTTTTAATAATCTTTGGGACAATAATTTTACAGCGATAGTTAATACTCTATTATTTGAAGTATTTATAATAGTTTATGCTTAAGTCTGTAAGTAAGAAATTAGATTTAAAATCTATTTATACCAGCATGTTGTAATATAGAATTCCAAGCACTATACCTCCATAAATCTACTAATCTACTCACGGGTGCTGAATAAACGAGGGGCTCTTATTAAAAAAAAGATCAAAGAAACAGTACTTTTAATAAGTAATTAGGCGATTTCTTTAGTTAGTTTCATTAATCTGGGGTCTTGGAAAGTAATATAAAAAGTAAGCCGAGGTGGTTGGAAAAAAATCCGAAAATTAACTAGTGAGAAGGACTTATGTTCGGCACCCAAAGCGTACTCACTTCTAAAATATTTTTGACAAGATTCTCAAGACTTGGTACCAGTAAGTAAGTAAGTAATGATAAATAATAAATGATAAATGGTAACTTTGTGAAAATATATACTCCTGAAATGTGCAAAAATGAAAAAATTCTACCCCATAGGCATATTATCTACATATTTAATAACTGCTGTTTTATTTCAGAAAAACATCAGTCCAGAAAAGTCACAGCAAAAAGAAACAGTATGTACAGTAGATAAATGTTTTGATACTTTATATGAAAACCACCTAATTAAAATAATAAACAGCAATCAGCATTACTATACATAGGAACTAGCATAATGATTGCGTAACAACCAAGTTAGAAGCGAACAATCCCAGAACAACTCTAGAACAATTGGTTTCATGCTAACAGAACACGATAGATTTAAAATATAAGTTTGTGTTACAGCCTCACCAAATTGTATGTTTCGTTCTTAGACTTCTTATCAATTTTATGATAGCCCGAAGATAACTACCATAACTACTAGCAATCCATACAACAATGATGAGAAAAGTAAACAGGTGTAATATAAAATACAAAAAATGGAATGGACGAATGAACTCGTCTTCTGCAATACGAAATTAAAAATGCTAGCTAAGATATTTTATTGTGTTATTTATGTGTATTGATTGTGAAAACAAATCAAAGTTTCTTCCGCAAAACTCAATTCTAGTTGTCAAGATTTGCCTGGTAAAGGAAACTATTTTCAATTTGGTGCTTTTTCAACATAGATCTGTCACTCGGCTTGTTCCATGCTGTTACGCTTTTGCCGTGGTGGTTGCGGTTTTTACGCTTGTTCCTACAGTAGTTTATAGTAATACTGAAACAGCAATATGCTGGTGAAGTATTTTAAGTAAGGCGATTCCAACTTGATTTATCATTCTACGGGCAAAGGAGCTCTGAAACTAGGGTCGGAAGTTTGAAGATGTTTGAAGGACGTTTGAAGAACGTTAATTTCGCTATGATAATCATTATAACATCGTTAAAAAACATTTGAAAAAGTTTCATTTCGCTGTGATAATCATTTTAAGTTCGTTAAAAAATGTCAGAGAAAGGTTAATTTCGCTACGATAATCATTATTAAATCGTTAAAAAGCGTTTGAAGTAGTTTAATTTTGCTATGATAATCATTTTACGAACGTTAAAAGACGTTTGAAAAAGGTTAATTTCACTACAATAATCATTATAAGATCGTTAAAAAACATTTGAAAAAGTTTAATTTTGCTACGATAATCATATTACAAGTGTAAAGATCAGTAGTAAAATAAAATAAATATTATTTTCTTAGTTTTTCAAAAAATAGAGAACGATAAATCAAGTTGGAATCACCTAAGTAAGTTAAGTAAGTTTTATTTAGCTATGTGTACGTCTGTTAGTGCCATATCCAGAGATTTTTTGGGGTCACCTGAAATTATCCTTCAGAAGGTCTTGTTTAGAAGATTGCTTAATCACCAAGCAGTTTTCTGACAACTACTTGCATTTTTGGACTGAACTATTTTGGGATTAATTCAGACTTGTACGTCGGGGCGTTTGCTGGAACTTATTTATCTCAAGAACCCGTTCATCGATTTTCTCAGACTTTCGCATGAAGTTAAAGGGTCATAATTATAGAATTGTAA
>JAYJMI010015788.1:0-12776 GCA_036873855.1 Sarsia tubulosa
AATTCGTTTAAAGATACCATGTCCTGTCACCAAATGCAATTACAAAGGAACCGACTTGGCAAAGCACATGACATCAAGTAAACATAAGGGGTATACAAAAGAACAAGGCAAATTACATCAAACGTTCGGAACAAAAATGTTTAATCACATCACAAAAGTTAATAAGTGTAGTGGAGGAAAAGAGAGGATTTGTGTCGAGTGTGACGCTATGACAGATCGCATAGATCTGCATCTACTTAGTCGGCATCCCTATGTTAAAAATAGTGCAGAATTCTTGTTGGCAATTAATGGAGGGGGTTGATAAATTTGTATAAAATGCTTGTTTTGGGGGTCATAACAAAATGAAATTTTTGTCCAGAATGTGCCCTGAATAATTGAAAATATTTTAAGAAAATTGGGTTTAAAAAAAGATTGATAAAAGGAACTTACTTTTAATGGTTGGCACAGCCGGTGAAGTTTTTTTTTTAATAACTTTCAACAGAGGATCACTCTAAAACGATTTAAGATTATAAAACGTAAATTCTTTATTGAACTTTACTAGATATCAGCACAAAAGGAAGATGGAAGGCAGTGATATATCTTTGCACAGACTAATTTGGGTCGAGTTCAGACAAAGGCATTTTGCATTTAAATTAGTCTGCGCTTCAGCTACTTATTACTTCAATAGGAGAAGCTCTAAGGGGGATGGAACTTTTTTGATATTTTATGAGAGAGTTTGTACAGTACTACTTGCAAATCATTGCTTTAAGGGAAACCGAGGGCAAAAGCTAATATTTTTATTTTCTTGTTCTGGCTACAAAGGAGCTTCTTTTAAGACAAAGTTGTTACCGTGCCCTTAGATCCCACTAGTGATCAAGGAAAGTCTCTCCTATAAAACGTTTTCAATTAGCCTCAAGGTAACAGGTTATTTGCTATATAACAAGATATATAGGGAGGTATTCTTGATAAAAAGCTGTACTATAAACAATAACAATAAACCAAATTAGATAGAATTACTAACAAATAATTTAAAAAAATACTTACTGAAATATTTCTACCTCCAATATCTAAAAACAAAATTAAAACATAACAAAAAATTAGGAGCAGAGGTGTTAGGTGAAAATTATTTTTTAGGGAGAAGCAGTGCATTGTGTAAGTATTTTAGTTTCATAAATTGTCATTTAATTTCAATTACTTTTACACATAAGTTTTTGTAGAATACTTTTTAGATTTTATACTTAATTTAAGTTAACTTTTACATTTTGCAATTATTACAAAATTCAAGAGGATAAACTTTCTCAGTTTGTCAGATCATCTTGAGATTTATGTGTGAAATGTCAAAAATGGTATATCTTTAGAACCTTAGCTTTAAATATTACATGTTAAGTTACCTTTTTTAATTGCCAACAGTGTTGTTGTTGTTTTAGTATCTATAACTGCATGATCTTCACTCTAAGGTAATTAAATTATAAATGATGCCTAAAACTAAACTTGATTTTCTAAGAATTGCGATATGGAAAAATATCGTAATGGGAAGAAGCAATCAAAGATTATATCTTATTTATCTGGAAACTACAGTGTTTATTAGTTTACACTGATAAAACATTGTTTTGAAAAATTTGTTTCACATAGCTGCTTTATTTTTGCAATTTTTGATGCAATTTATTCCTTCATAAAAAATCTTCCATAAAGTCTTTTAATTGCAATAAAAGCATGGATTTTTTGATAACTTATCCTTGAAAAACAGAAAAATCTAACAAACAGATCTTGAGATACTGGAAAAAATAACTATTTTGGGCCCAAATTTACGCTAATTAACACTTCTTAGAGCAAATGACAATTTTCTATAAAAACATAGCTCTGTTACTCTTTAGCATTTACGAATGTCTATAATCAATAACAAACAAAATAATAAGAAAAACAAGGTTAGTGCCGCGAAGCCGGGAGTCCAAAACAATAAAAAAAAAATTACTAGAATATCTTTATTTTTATTTAACAATGGCACTATTGTCTCTGTAGTTTTAACTGCAGGATCTTCTTTCTAAGGTGAATAAATTATAGGGTATTAGGAAAATTCTATTAAGTGAGGTATAACAGTTCTTTTAAAATGCCTTATAAACGACACAGAAAAATCTATTGAACAGATCTTGAGATACAGGACAAAATAACTATTTTGGGCCCAAATTTACACCATTTACCACTTCTTAGAGCAAATGAGAATTTTCTATAAAAATATAGCTCTGGTACTTTTTAGCATTTATGGATGTCTATACTCAGAAAGAGCTACTGAGCCAATACTAAGAAAACAAAGTAAGGGCTGCAAAGCGGGGAGTACAATACAATAAAAAAAATTCTTACCACAATATCTTTATTTTTTTTAATCAACAATGGCGCTATTGTCTCCGTAGCTTTAACTACAAGATCTTCTTTCTAAGGTAGATAGATTAAAGGGTATTAGTGAGGTATAACAGTTCTTTTAAAATGCCTTATAGACAAAAAAGTCTATAAAACCAAGTGTATGTATAAGCTTGGATTTCACGACAAAAATTAGAATTTTAAGCTATAAATTGTTAGTGTTTCTTTTCTGCTCCAAAATACATCTTTCTGCTTGACTTGTTCTTATCTTGTACGAATGAGTGTTTCTTATAACAATACAATGTCATTCAATCATTTTTGGTTTGCAAAATCCAAATACTAGTATTGTTATCATTCATTCTGCTGATGATATAAAATTAAGGTTTGTGATGCTGCTATAAGTGAAGTTACAACTTTGATGGATTGCATGATTGTTATTACTGCTATTTATACATTGACAATACATGTAAGTTTAGGTATTTATTCAAAGCCCTAAACTACAGTAATAAAAACTAATACTTTAAAAGAATTAATTTTCGCAGATTTCCCGGATTGTGTCATTTTCCGCAAAAAAATTGTCTGCACAAAATATGCTTTTTTTGTACCATTTTATTCAAATTCGTCCAAATAACAGTAAAAAAACAGTGAAAAAACATCTGTGCGAAAAGTCCGAAATTTAGCGTCGGTGAAATTAGTTCACCCGAAAACTAATCCACTCAAGGTAATAAAATTTGCACCAACTGTTTTTAGTTCAGCTACTACTGAACTTTGAAAGTCTTTTTCAACCATTTTTGAGGATGACTACAAAAAAGGAATTTTTTTTAAATAACTTCCAATATATAATAACAATAATAATATTATATGTTAATTTACGATTTTTAAATTTTCATTAAAAACTTTCTTTTTAAAGGTCTAAATAAATATGAACACATTTTCAAATATCACACACAGGAGTCTACTAGCAGTTGGTCTGTTAAAAGCAATATTTTTGCAGATTTAAATAGCCAATAACATAAATTAGCGAAAAAAATATTTTTTTAAATAATTTTTTTGTAATTTACAGACCAGAATGTAGTTTTTAAATTGGGAAATATATATGACCTATATTATTAAAATGTTCTTTAAAAACTATATATAAGACATTAAACTAGTATAGCGGAATTTCACCATGATACAGTTGCCCCCTCACTACATTGAATATTTTATATATTTTACAATATTACAATATTTTACTTTTCCTTTACTTACTTTCACTTTTTTTACAACTATCTTTGCTGCATTTTCCTAAAAAATTATATTAAAAATAACAAAGGATAAATTACCAGTGGACCCCGGGAAATAAAAAAACAAATGTAAATAAGATATTTTAAAACTGAACGAATATTTATCACTTAAGTAAGGATTTGATTTTGAGATATTTTGAAAATATCTATATTTTGTGAAATTGTGCACACAGTTGTCTTCTAGCAACATCAATATTTTGCATACTTTTCCTTTACTTACTTTCACTTTTTTTACAACTATCTGATTATTTGCTGTTTTTTCCTAAAAATTATATTAATAATCAAAATTGGTTTTCAACACAACAAAAACAGTGGTTGTAAAAGATTTTACAATAAAACAAAATTGATTGTAAAGGGATCTGTTATTGTTTTTTGTGGTAGTGTGGAGTTGTTCTAATTTCATGAAATTAAAAAATTACTTTTTAAAAAAATTTTATTGAAAGAAAATGTAATGTTTAAAATATCATGCAAAAAATCTATTCCGCACAAAAATTTGACTTTTTGACCTGCAATTGCCGACAAACAAGAATTTTTGGAATAATGACACTTATGCCAATTCAACTCCTTTATTTGCCTCTAGCTTTGTGCAAAAAATAAAAAAAAGTTAACGAAGGGATCCCGAGAATCTTGAAAAATAGTGTTTTTTTGGGCAAAATTTGACCTTTTGACCCCAATTAACTTCCAACAAGGAAGTTATATAAAATAAAATATAAACAAATTTTAACATTTAAATTTTAAGTCATCATCAAAACATGTTTACTGTACTTGAACAATGAAAATAAAGTAATTATAATAATCGTTTTATATATAATAAAGATTTAAGAAAAGACCTTTTTAAACTTTAAAAAAAACTATATACCTCATCAGATTCACTGGTATGGTGTAACTGTCTAAAACACAAAAATAACAGATATTCTAAATTGCACAATTTCTTTGAAGAAACACAATACTTAGTGAAGAACACAAAATGTCATGAACTGTGGATATATTCCGAAGAGAAATGTTTTCTGAAAAATTTTCACAAGGATTTATTTCACACAAAATCAAGTAATATGATATAGCAATATATAGCGAAACTAAATCCTGCGAATTATGCTACGTTTAGTTCTCGATCACGAAAATATCTTTCAGCAAAATGTTCTTCCCTAGTATCCCTCGGCAAAACTGGTTATCCATAATTTTACCAAAAATTAATTACATGAGTTACTATAGTAAGTAGTTACTATTAAAGTTACGGAAAATATTAATTTTGACAAAATTGGGGATTGCAATTATACCTTCTAAATGTCTTTTGCTGTCCTTCCTCTCTCGTTTTCCCTCTGCCATTTCTGTTATTTTGTTTATTTTCAAAACAACATTCTCCAATGATGCTTCAGTACCCTTTTTTGATTCTATTTCATCAAAAATTAATAGTATATATACAGTTTTTCTAATACCAAATATAACACATTCCATGATTTTATATATATAGATAGATAGATATAATGAAAAATGACGAATTTTGGCCCAAATTTGACCTTTGGACCCTGTTTCCATGGAAACTAGAACTTTTTTAAAAAATCGGGCTTCGTCACTCTTCTACATTCATGACCCTTTAACTTCATGCAAAAAATCAGAAAAATGTGATGAACGGTCTCAAGATAAATGCGTTCCGTACGTACGGACGGACAAGCCTGAATTCATTAGGACTCCTTCGGCATAGGAGTCCAAAAAGACAAAAGTTAATTTGTTATACTTTTTAAATGGCGGTTTGAAAGATTATAATTTTTTGATAAAACCTGATATAATATTGACAATGATGAATTAATTTCTTCTTCTAAGTTACATCCATATAGATATTAGCAACATGGAAAGTATGTAAAGTAACTTACCAAAAACACCATTTATCACTCCATTATAATTTCCAGATTTATCCTTCCAGAAGACATTACCGCCTACTGTTGGTTTATCCTTAAGTAGAAAACAATTATCTTTGGACAACTTGACTTATTATACAACTTAAATTTATTACATAATTGCATAATTATTACGTAGTAATTATTATCTTGTACAAATTTGTTACAATAATACAATATATAGTTTCTTTCCAAGTATTTAACATACTTAAGGAAGAAACTAATGCGGAGGAACCTTCGCGAGCAAAGAAATTTGTGAAATTGACGGAATTAACTTTCGGTAGGACATTAAGGTTTTTTAATAATTAAATAGACCTTTTTACTCAATTACCGCCATCTTGAGTTTAAAAAATGCAGTGCAGATTGAACTTTGAACTTACGCTACCAACCTCTTTCCAAGATTTTTTGTTATATAAAAGAAAAGCTTAGGGACGAGGATCGTAAATGCTGAGTTTAGTTAATTGCCGCGCGAGTTGCTTTCGGTTTGAGTTATCTCGAATAAAGTTATTGTTTTTTGGCAAGCGTGTTTCACCGAACTTTAATTAATAAGCATATGAAAATCGATCACTTCAAAATCATAAAATAATTTGTGTGCGCTTCCGCAAAGTTCAAAGTTCAATCTGCACTTTATTTTTTCAAGATTCAAGATGTCGCCAAATAAGTAAAAGGTCTATTGTAGAAAAAGATTGAAAAAACTTAATTTTGCAGGAATAAACTTTCGCAAATGCTCAAAATAAATACTATTGTGTCTCTTGGCGACTGCATTAAATTCGTGAACTGAGGGAATATATATAAAACTACATTACGAAATCTCATAATCATCTCGTACTTAGCCAAAAACAGGGTAATTAAGAAAAAATATGAATGCAAGAGTTTATTATTATAGCTAGTTAATACTTTCAAATAATGAAAATAACACATACTTCTACGATAAACAGCTTTGGTGACGAGATTTTCTCAACTGGCGAATCTCCGCTGCTCCAATCAACAAGGATGTAGTTGAATGTGATAGAATTTTTATCGATGGGAGCCATATTGTCCTGCTAATAACTGCTTTTCTAGAGAAGTGTGGAGGATTTTTGCGCCAAGAAGTGTCCTGGATCCAAGGGGAACTCGTCTTAGCCAATAAGATTTCAGTTTTTCCTAACAAAATACCTTCAATTTGATAAAAAAGTAAAAACTATGGTTCGAATGTTGTCTATTGCAGTAAAACGCGTTCGATTTTACATCCTGTACTGTAAAAGTATACAAAACATAGACTACCTATTTTCGATAAAAATATATACCTCTTTTGATAATTTTAGTTATATTATACAAATAAAAAATTCAAAAAAAATTTGTCCACTAATATTGCCGTTGTACGAGCTTTTGTTTTATTTTATATTAATCTTATTCCAATTGTTTATAAATTTATTAATTATTCTGGTAATTAAACACAATATTTCCCTCAAATATATAACCCGTAATTTGATCCTGCAAAAATTGTTTTGTAATCAACAGACCAAGTTTTCGTTGATAAAAAAAGTTTATTAAAAATTCAAAAAATATTTAAAGATATTTTTAGAATAAATTTAACCAATAATTATTATTAAAAATATGTTTCAGTTTTGATTAAAATCTTCTAATTTTAAATCAGTTCTTTTTTTTAGTGGTCTGTGAATTAGATTCGTTCACACTCCTTCCTCCGCATTCAAAACAAGCTATTGCCGATTTTCAAGTGTTTTCACGGATTTCAAAAAAAAGGTTGTTATAAAGGTTAAGGTTTTTATATACGTTATGGTTTGTCTTTACTAGACTATCAAACTAAGATAGTTTAGAGGTAATGTTTTATAATATTTGTCCTAAAATTTTAACCTTATTTTAAAAGGGTACAATGAACTGTTTTATACTTTAACCAGATTAACGGAGGTTTAGGAACAGATACTTATTAACTTATATTTGATTGAAATGAATGAATTTTTGTGTCGTTAGCGAAACAGAGACGAAACAGAAACTCTTCATGGGATAGATAATGCTTTTCCCCTTATTTTTTGCAGTTCATTTCCTCTGGAAATAAACTTACATCAATACATTATTGGCAGGAAAGGATATGAAAATGAATCAATTATATCTAAGTTCAACTCAATAAAGTACAAACAGTTTGTTTGCTATGAGATTTTAAGGATAAAAGTAAAGTAAGTAAGTAAATTTTATTCTCACACAATAATAAGCAAATATATATGTACAAAATATTAAATAAGGGGCCACTCACGTCGTTTCGTAGTTTGATATTAGAGGGTTTTATTCACCGACGTTTAAAAAAAATATATACTCTAAAGTCATCGATATATTACCTTGCTTTTAAACAGAAAAAGGATTTAAAGTAGCGTAAAAGTAAAACTTGTCTTTCCATCTATAGCAATAAAGTTAAATTCCGCGATAGTTTTTGGTGTGCATGTAAAATTAAAAACAATATTAAAATTTTTGTTTGAAAAAACATTCGAAAATAAATGTCATCATATTTTACGATTTTTTCAATGCGCTACAAATAAGTCGATAAGAAAAGTCTTTTTTATAAAATTTAAAAAAAAGTTGAAAGACCTGAAATGCATATAAAACAGGATAATTGTGCTAAAAAGGCAGAAGGAGCCTAGTTTTTCATCGAAATTTCTGAAATATATGGTTGATGTTTAAAAGGGATAGGGTGGGGGTTTAAATCTATACGTCGGAACAACATTTAAAATAGAGTTATCGATTTGTGAGTAGCCCCTAACTAAAATAATTTACAATTCGTTAACAAAATAAAAAATAAAAAAATAAAATAAAAAGAGTTTAATTGCAAAAGTAGGTTGTAGATACCTGGAGTAATGAGAGACCCTCAATTGTTTGTTTTTCGATTTATAGTAAAATAAAATTAAGAAGCAATAATATTATATACTTATATATACTTACCGTAATAATTGTTTAGCTTTAGTTTAGCGAAATTTGAATACAAAATCTCAACAATGGAAGATTCTGTCAATATTACTGCAAAACTTGATGGAGCTGGTTACATTTGCAAAATATGTTTTCTTGACTTTAAAAGAAGAAGTAATGCTATAAGGCATGTACAGAAAAAACATGGCAACCAAACTATGTTATTAGACAAAGTTGCTGATAATGATAATGATGATTTCAATAATGATGATTTCAATAATGATGCTTACAAGCTTATGAATAATGAATTCGATCCAGCAATGGATTACTCTTATGATTTTCTCACGCAAACTTTTACAGAAGAAGATCTACAGCAAAGTATGCCCATCAGATTTTAAAGTGACTTTTATGTGTAGTAGGCCAGAAAAATAATAATTTACCAAAATTATATTTATTTAATAGTCAAGTACTTTTAGAAGAACAGAAACAACAGAATTGTACGGAATTAATTTTTAAAATATAAAAGATTAATTTATTTCTCATCGTTTTCACAGTTTATTAGGGGTTCTGATAATTGATCTCTTGACATTGTTAGTTTTCTTCGTATAACTTTTAGCTATATCTGATGGTTCTTCGAGAGAAATTGCAAAACAAAAATTGTTTGGTGAAGATATTATCAATAATTTAAATCACAAACCAAAAGCACCAAAATATGATATGATTAGTGATAGTGATATTACTGATTCTGATAGTGACACAGTTAGCAGTGATGCTGATGTAGAGGAATACTCTGATGATGAATTTGAAAGCATTGATGATTTACGCTTATACCCAAACTCTAAGATATCAGTTAACGAGCATGCTGCTGCTGTATTTGGTTATTCCATACGCCATAACTGTTCTAGACAAAGTATTTCCGATCTACTACAGCTGATTCAACTTCATGTTCCTGAAAATAATAGGGCATCTAAATCATATGCTTCCCTAAAACGTATTTGTAATGGATGGGATACGTATTAAAGTAATCGAATATTGTGAACTTTGTTATGTAATATGGCCCATTAATGAACCAAATATTTTTAATTGTGCTACTAACAACTGTAAGGGGTAAATTTAAGGTTGAAACTTTTATATAATTTATTTAGCTTGTTTTAACAAATTAAGAATTTTTATATATTTGGCAGTTGCGAAAATACATCACTTAATCAATATTTTTTTTGAAATTTTACATTTAGTTTAGCCATAATAAAATCTTGAGAGGCCTTTTTGGAATTTCTCTGAAAAACTAATTCGTGCAGGAAATTGGGTAAAAAGGTTGAAATGGGTCCAAATTCGATTTCTAAAAATCTGTTCATTTTTTTATGAGGTTATAATATTAGATAACTAACGATGTACTGTAATTGCTAGTTTTTGGAAAATTCTGGTTTCTCAAAAAATTGGATAAAAATGGTAAAATTGGCCCAAGTTTTACTTTTTGATTTTTTCTAAAATGTTTTTGCATTTATTTTTTAATTTTGTTAAAGTTATATAGGATTATGTAAAAAAATGGATTTTTTTTGGCTTTTTTAAAAATCTTGTTATTCTTACCACCAGAGACCACTTATTTATTTCTTATTATATAGGGCTAGTTATTTCATTTAATATTCTTTTTGTAAGTCAAAAAAGTTCATCACATACTCTAGGGTGCTGAATGAACCGGAGATCTTAATACTGGTCTACACTGGAGAAAGAAATGCTTTTAATATTCTGTTTGCTAATGTTCTTCTTTAATCGCTGTTTATTTTTTAGATTGAGATACCTTGGGAAAGATCAAAGTAAAAAACGGACGAAATGTTATTTTCTAACATGCAGTATTCAAAGTCAGATTAAAAGTATCTTAGAAAGTGAGTTTTATATTGATAATGAACTTTGCATTTGAATTTAGTTAAAAACATGTCAGTGCCTTTTTTCCCAGGGGTTGATGATTGTTGGGGATACCTAGTTTGGGAGCCCAAACTAACTATTTGATAAAACATGTTGTAAGCATGTTACTGTAAGCTATAAGTTCTTTTTAAAGCAGCTAAAAATTCAAAGTTAAAAATAACTTTTTTCACTTTATTCTTTATTTAGCCTGTAACAGGCTCGGAATCTAGCAACTTTTTTATGGGCACTGAAATTTATAAACTTATTCAAAAATAACTGTTAAATCACTAATCTATGTATGTGTATACCGCTTCTAAATGTCTCTGTATAAGTATGCACAATTTAGGAGACAAATAATGTTTTTTAGTACTGATTTATTTGTTGCATAAAAGGTCAAATAAATTTGAATAAAACAGAACAAAGAAATTATTAAAAAGTTGTTTTTGAGTTACTAGAAAGGTCTTTGTCCATATTTTAGGAGAAGGAATGTGGGAGAAGATTTCCAAGATAATAGACAAAAGACAAACTGAAACGCATTGCTATAGAGACATAACAGATGGTAGTGAATATCGTAGACTTTGTAAAAATGGTGAAATCTTATACAATAATTCAAATTTAACATTTAATACAGATGGTGTAGCATTATTCAAATCTTCTCGTATAGAAATTTGGCCAATGTTTATTGCTATTAATGAAATACCACCAAAGGAGAGATTTCAATGTAAGAATATTGTTCTATGGGGTCTTTGGCAAGGAAGAGGTAAATTTACATTTACAAAGCCATTTGTTGAAGACATGAAAGACCTTGCTGAAAATGGTACAAATAAATGATGTTTTTTCAAAACTCTTCAGAACTTTATAAACCTTTGAACCTTTATTTTAGACTCTCTTAAATTTTTATTTTATATTACAAAATCCTACTCCTTGCACATAAGACATGATAAACAAAAATAAAATACCTGCAAATAAAACTCATACACCATGTACATATAACACATATAAATCATCTTTACCTGTAAATATATTACAAACACCGTGTATATACAAGACACAAACATCACCTTCACCTGTTAATATATCAGAAAAACTTGCTAATTTTGAAGAAAAACTACAAACACAAGCATCAACAATTGAAAAACTAGAACTGAGGATTAATGTTTTAGAGTGCTCAAATAAAGAGTTAATAAATGAAGTAGAGACACAAAGATCACTCCTAAATTCAAATTTTATTGCACCACAAATTCAACCATTAACGTTAGAACCAGCAAAAGTTATAAATCCCTGGCAAACTGTTACGAGGAAAAAAACCTCTAATACAAAAAATACTAATGCTTTTTCACTTCCAACGCATAATCAGTTTACATCTCTGAACAATGACATAGAAGAAACATTTTATGACTTCCAGGTAGATGATCCAATATCAGTTGTTGTTCCTGAAAACTTAGCCTCAACCACCACAAAATTGGCTCCCTCAACTGAGAATAATAAAACACCACTTATTTCTAAAATTAAATCTGGAAATAAAGGGAATAACAAAGTTTATTCAAATAATCTTACTAATAAAGCCATTTATTCATCAATGCCAACCAAAATTGTAGTAACCGAAAAAAGTAAAGTGAAAAAGAAAAAAACGTATATAATAGGGGACAGCCATATAAAAAGGCTAAACAAAGATGTTTTTAATTACAATTTAACAAACGGTGTTGGGAAAGCATACCTAAAGAACTTTGATGGAGCTAATGCTAGACAGCTTCATCATCATATATTGCCTGTTCTCCATGAACAAGATGCAGAGAATGTTCTGATACATGTTGGCACAAACGACCTAAATGATTACACCCGAAACAGCACTATACCCATTGATCTTGCGAACAGAATTATCGACATTGGTAAAACTTGTAAGCAGTTTGGGGTTAAAAATGTAATGATCTCTTCCTTATTACCTCAGAAGGATGATAAATACACAAAGATCATTGATGAAGTCAACTATCACCTCAAAAATATATGTGATTTTAACCTTTTTAGTTTTGTTGATAATAGTAACATTACAATAGAGCAACTTCACCATGATGAAACGCATTTAAATTCAATAGGATCTTATATTTTAGGTAACAATTTCACTTCTTTTTTAAATTCTTTTTTTGATAATAATTGACAAACGATTTTTAATAGATCTGTAGAAAACTTAGAAAGTTCTATTCAAACTGGGCAGCTGTCTCCTCAGAATAATCAGGTGACTGATTTTGAAAGATTATATAGTTTAAGAAAAAAACATTTTTCTAAACTCATCATAGGCAATTTGAACATTAACTCAATATCTTCAAAATTTGATCAGTTAAGAACTCTTATAGGTAATAACGTAGATATTTTTGTTTTAACAGAAACAAAGATAGACCAATCGTTCCCAAATTCACAGTTTATAATGCCAGGATACTCGCAGCCGTTTAGAAAGGATAGGAATAGACAT